>VUJU01001356.1:0-59520 GCA_009835225.1 Aphis craccivora | reverse complement strand
TCCTAGGCTGACAAATCATCTTCGTTCAGAATCGTTTTTCGTATACAATGATAATTATCATTGGATTCAAATTTAACCGTCCTACAATATATAGTGATCCACACGGTCCCTAATGTTCAGCAGAGCGGTACCCACTTGCCCGCTTTTTTATAAATGCATTACCTACTTTGTATACATAATTGTGAAGACTAAACAGGTGCCTATAATCATATTTTTGTCTACAGTTAATTTTTAATTAAATAATTTTGATTTTGTCAAATTACAACTAGATTAGAAAAGAAATTCCCTTTTACAAACTAAGATAAACACACAATTATGCATGCTGGGTATTCATCAGGGTCATAATAAACATTAGCAACGCAATATTATAATTTATAATAATATTAGTACTCAATTACTTTGAGAAAAATGTTGTACTTACTCTGATCGTTGTTACTAATAACATTTATATTTTATATATATTTATATTATACAAGGCTGGGCATTAAAGAATTAAAAGTTAAAATTAAGTTAAAACGTTAAGTTAATTAACTTGTTACTTTTTTTTGAAATTAACTTTTAACTAAATAAGATACTTTTTTTAAGATTAACCTGTTAACTTCAAGTTATATTTATTTAAAAATATTTAAATTTAACTAATTTTAGTCCAAAGAATAATGTAAATTTTTTAATAGTATTTTTAGAAAAGTAGGTTTTTTGATAGCTATTTAATACTTTGATGTATCAATTTAAATTTTCCCAGTAATTTTCTTGTGTATAAAGAAAAACTATCTAATAAACATTATTACGTGTCTGGAATTTTTATTTTAAAAATTAGAAAAATTTAACTTTAAATTAAGTTAAGTTACTTTTTTTTCAAAGTTAACGTTTAACTTAACGAGTTAACGAAAATAAATATGAGTAACTTTTAACTTGACTTAACTTTATTATTTTAAAATAACTTAACTTAATAAGCTTAAAAAAATCGTTTACTTGCCCAGCCTTGATATTATATATATATAAAATAAATTTATATAAAGTGATTTGTATTTAAATCACTCTGTATTTATATTACATAGGTAGTTTCATATAACATATCACCAGCAACCACGAATGTTTTTTTTTTTTTTTTTTACTAACAGATAAGGATAACACATCATCGTATATTATAATTTACTGATGAGCGATGGTACCGTCTATACGTATAGACTCGTTATTACAAAACAAAATATGATTTTATGGTTAATATTATTTGTAGGACTTAAATCTTTTTAAAATATTAAATGTATTAATAATATTTATTATTAATAATTTCAAAAAAAAAAAAAAAAATATAATAATATTATAACTTTATACCTACGTTATATTAATAATTATGTATGTGCAGGGAATAAAATTATAATTACAAAAACACTCAATAGAGTAAAAATTAAGTAAACCAACCTGAACTTTATTTATCAAACTTATTTTTCTACTAGTTCACAATTAATTTTATTATATAGGTACTTAAATAGATCATAATGTTTTCAAATAATTTAATTTTTTTTTTACTGTTTAAGAAGTACCTTATGAATTTTTTTCAAACGAGAACCATCTATTTATTTTAAACTTTTAAGTGGTTATATATATAAAAAAATTGCTTATTTTATAAATTAAACTTCGAATAAGTAGTTTCTAAATTATTAAACTTTATGTAATAATAGTCGAACATAATTACCTTACACACATAGAAATTTGGAGTTGTATTAACTTCTAATTCTAATATCACATACTAAAAAACTTGGTTTAATCTTTTTTTTTTGTTAAGTGAAACTCAATAGAAGGTTAATTTAAACAACCAGTGTTGAGCATTAAACATGCTAAAGTTAAAGCAACAAATTGTTAATAGTAAAATTAAGATACTTTGTTGTTTTAAAAAATGTATTTATGTTTCAATTAAAATCAATATAGGTTTCATTTTAAAACTATTGAAATAGTTGATTTTAAAATTGTATAAAGTTCGTTTTTAGTACCAATATTCCTGTTTTAAGAATATAATAGTGTTTAGATGGCCTTAAAGTGATCTAATTCAACAATTAAAATTTGTTATTTTAATATCACAGGTTAAATTACATGAAACATAACATTAAAATATTAAACTAACAATTTTATGTAGTTATTTTCAGATATTTTAATTTTAAGTTTAAATAGTATTGTCGTCAATGTAATATATTTGTAAAGTTGTAACCATTACCAACTAAAATTCGATTTGAGTCAAAATATAATTGTACATTTTACTGCTAAATGTTATTGTGCTAACGCGGCTATGGAGTTATTCTGACTACAAACATTCTCAAACGCCATTATAATTATTTTTTTTTTTGCTTTATCTGTTTAATTTTTGGTTTTAATTTGTAAATATATTAGGTATTACTAAAAATGACTTTTTATATTGTACCTATATTTGTTTAATAAATTATGTTATAACTATGAATACAATAACTGTTGATATTAATATATATGTATAAGTATTAAAGGTATATAATTTTGCTCTTCCCCATATTTGCCAACCTTAGTCTTAAGTAAGTAAGTTATATTATTATTTATTAGTAGGTACCTATGGGTCAATATACATACAATCAGTAGTTATAGTATACCTAAAATTTGTTTTCAAGGCATACAATTTCAAATGAGTCTTCAAGATTAGGTAGTATAAAACAAACAATTAAGTATGAATAGAATAAAAATATATTTGAACTGGCGAGAAGGGTGAGCTCAGGGTTTTTATTTAGGTTATTATATTAGTTTGAGCCCCCTAGTTTTTTACTAGATAAGTACTTAGACCGTGTATTTCTTCTTAATACTGATAGTTACTCTTTTTCTTTGTTAGGTATCTGTATAATAAATTATTATTGAAGGAACCTAATTCTATAATATTTTAACTTGTTTAAATAGTGCGCTTTAAATCAACTTTTAAACAGTCCCGATAGATAGATTAGTGGTTTAACGCATAGGATAATAGGCAATGAATAGGTTAGGTAGGTTTAATCTAGGTAATCAAGGTTTCAAAACTCATCAGCAGAAGAAAAAAATTGTTACTTTTTTTAAAAGAATTTATTATTTTTAAGATTGTTTGTTGTTAACTTTACTTATTTATGACAGTTAAATTCAAAAGTATAGATTATTTGATTCAACCTTCAATATAGTGTATTCTGTTTAACTATTTTTTAGTAGTAGAAATAAGTAATATATGTTATCAGAACAAAACATAAATAATGTTAAAATAACATTAAACAACTAAAAGGAACTATAAAAATAATGTTAATTTAAAACCAAATCTGGTGTTGTTTCAACTCCAATAAGAGTTTACATAAAATTATAGCGTGAACATATTGATAGTGTTAAAACAACCTTCCAGTCGCAGTAAGCAAAAATCGACGTGCGAATGTGTTTGGCAATGAGAACATTTGGAGTTAATACAACTCCACTTTTCTATGTGTGATATAAAATATATGAGCTAAGAAGGCTTTGAAGAAATTAAAACCATTATAACTACCTAATTATTGTTTATAAATTCATAATATATTAATATTTTATATCATGTTTGTTGTATTATAAAGAAATACGTGATTTATGGAGGCCCTTAAGATTTTGGTACAAAATTCCGAGTGCACACTACACATGTACTCACATTGCACTAATTTTCTGATGTTGTAATAATTTAATGATAAATTTAAACAAGAAAATTAATTTTTTTATTTATACTTTTTGTGTATGTAATTTGGCTTTTACATTGATGGAGTAATATTTATGTAGGTTTTTTTATTTATGTATTGACACATATTTAAAAGTATTATTATTGTTGTTGTTAATTTTATTATACTTAAAAAACACAAAAACAATCAAAAAACAAAAAAAAAAAGCGAAAAAAAATTAATTTAACTAAAAAAATACGAATCAATAAGTTCTTACAGCTTACTTAATACAAACAATTTTTTTTATTACGTATCTAATACTAATTGGTAATATGTTATTTTATTTTTTCTTGCCTATAGGTAGTTTTTTTTTTATTTTTTTTATTTATAATAAATTAATAAATATAACCGTGGAAGCAATTTAAAATTATTCAAGGTCATTATTATCTGTATATATAATCTTTAAAATTTTTTACACATATCATGAGTAGGTATTACTTTTTAAATATACATAGAAATACATAGAAATAATAATAAATAATAAATAGCATTTTTATTTATTACATATTATTATGAGCAATATCCTTGGAAATACATAAATTCCGATACTATTTTTAAAGCACTCATATTAAGTTCATCCTATGAATTGCATTTTTTTAGTTTTTGCACACACTTTTTTTTAGATGATAATTGGTTGGAGCCTAGATTTAAAACATAAAATCATCACATACTTCGATATTTGTTAGTGTTATCATATTTAACTTACCTTTATCAACTATTTCATGTTTGATATTGCTACGAGACGTATAAGTTTGTTGATTTAAATTAATTTGTTCAAGAGACAACTGTGCGGCTTGTTTTTTTGCAATTTTCTCGGCATGGTCTTTGCTCATAGATTTATATGGACCAGCAGAACATATTACGGTAAATAAATGTTCCTTATTATAATATTCACCCTCAATAGACATGGTAGATTTGTTGAGTTCAGTAAATAGTCATCTATTTCAGAAATAGATGCCAGCTTGTCCAAAAATCTGTTCGTTGCGTCTAAAGTTTATATGGTTTTGATCTACTACGGAAAGCGTATTGCACTGATTTACCGTGCTTAGTCATAATGTCGTGAAGTCGGGAAACAGCCGAAGAAATATTAATATTAATATTTATTGTAATAATTACAAT
Organism: Aphis craccivora; assembly: GCA_009835225.1. NCBI lineage: Eukaryota > Metazoa > Arthropoda > Insecta > Hemiptera > Aphididae > Aphis > Aphis craccivora. Next base: position 54,688 of record VUJU01001356.1, on the reverse strand, counting down.
AAATAATTACTATTATTGTAATCCATCGGGTTCGTCCATCGCATCCGTGTGCTGCTGCAGTGGTCCAGATATTATTTTTATTTCTTGAATAACTGTTTCTGCGAACGAGTCTCGTGTGATGCGCGGTACCGTTCTATCGTAAACAGTACAACCCTTTCCAAGAAAACAAAATATTGATATTTAAGATAGATAATGATAGGTAAATGTGTGTTTTAAGATTATTATTGTTTAAAAATAAATTGCAGATGAATATTATTTTAACAATCAACCTGTTTGAGGGCAACGTTACCATAGGCATATAATAGTATAATATATTACGTTAATATAACGATTGCTATATCGCATGATGGTAACGTATTCTGTCCGGCTGGCTGTTGATGAATTTGAAAAATAATACAAAATATTATTATTGTGATCACCAATGCTGTGGATATAGTAAAATAAAACTATTAAATAATCGTGCACTCGTCCGTTTTCGATATTATCATAAAGTATATACTAATATAGATTTGGTAATTTGTAGTTTATTTTAGTTCCATCTGTATCCCCTAAAATCGGCTAGTCCTTAGTCAATGGTTGTATCAAAAATCGCACACCTATTATTTCGATGCCAAAAAAGTTGATGGACAAAATCTTTAAATTTCATCGTTTCATAGTATATAAAAAAAATAATATGTGAGTTTAAATTTCACACAACTTATAAAATATCTTTTATTTACATTACAAATATACTATTATAATTATCAAAAACTTAAACCAAGTTTACCAAACATATTGAAAGAGGCACTATATTTTGTATATTTTAGCATATTTTAGAATGAAAAACGTTTTAATATATACGATCGCCAACGTTTTGAAATCTGTTGAAGTATGAATATGTTTATAATAGGAAAGATTTAATTTTAACACGGAAGGGTTGCAATTTAAATTTTAATATTTGGTTTTGCAATTGAAATCGGATTTTCCGGAAAATAGGTGGAGGAATGTTACGAATCCGGAAATTGGGGTTGCAAATTATTTCAATTGAGTTGCAAAATATGGGCGCTGGTTTGAAGTGCTATCGACTGCATAGCATAAAGTGTGTCTACCAATTTCACGGACGTTACATTATATGTTATATAATATAATATCAATCATTCATTAGAATTGTTAATAATAATAATAATTTAATGATTAGCTGTAGCTATAGCAACGGCAGTCAGAATAAAGGGTTTCTGAAACGCCGTTCATTCGAGTAAAATAATATATATAATGTAAACATAATATAATACTGCATAATATCGTTTGCTAAACAAATGTTAGTATATATTATTTATATAGTATATAATATTATACTAGCTGTATAACCAGACTTCCACCCGAAAAAAAATGATCAAACATATATATTGGCGTTAAGCGAGGGCGTTATGTCTGTGTATTTCACTTTTAGTGTACACAGCTCGCGGGCAAATCGGTATTTGTTTACCCCTACACACTTTGTGCACTAATCTGTCTGAGACGGGAAATCTTCTTATATTATAATTTTGGACTGTATTATATTTGGTAAATTTACGAAGGTGGTTCAAACGATTCTCTAAAGTTTCTTGATGTATCTAAGGAAAAATAAATTAAATATTATTTTAATAAGTCCCACGCAAACGCATGGAAATTTGGCTAGTCTAGTAGTCTGTATCTGAGTGAGTATATCATGTATGTTTCTGTAAATAATAGCAACCAATTATATAATATAAATAAAGACTTAATCGATTTTCATAAACCAAAACGAAATTTATGAGTGGGCTTATTTTTCACAAACTATATTAGTTAAAAAAAAGAATCTAAAAACACCGACTTAGTCTCAAGGAATTGATTATTATAACTATGATTGTAAGCGGTCAGTATAGTTTTGAGATTAACCATTAATAAAAACTAATTTTTTATATACACATTACACTTATAAATATAATTTGTATAGAAACGTTTATGGTTATTCTTTTTATTTCTATAGGTCGTAAAGTGAAGTTAGACAGGATAACTTTCTTAAGACTTTAATATATAAACGGGCTATTCAACATAACAATTATTTTTTAAATCGGACTGATTGTTCCAGGAATTAGGGTATTCAAACTTAAACTCTTAAGATTTATAATAATTTAAATATAGATAATTTATTGTGCTTTTAATATTTTCTATGGTTCTAACTTTATACAATATAAAATAAACAATTGAAATTCTTAAACGTAATTAAAACAAAAAAGTAAACGAATAACGTAAAATACCACAGAACAAAATATAATGATAAGCAAAATAACGTGTTTAATGGCTTTTGGATAATGATTTTAAGAAATTACCAATGCAACTTATCATAAGTAAATAAAAATGAAGCCGTTCGCAATGTCATATAGATTAGCTTATTTTAATATAAATAATAAAATATATAATACTATGCATTATATGTATTACTTTATGTATAGTACGGTCACTTGGACGCCGCGGACGAACAACTAATAAAATATGTTTTCAGTAGTCCAGTGAGATGTATCATAATATGTATATTATAAAGAATATATATATATATTTTTTATCAAAGCTGAATATTGATTACTGGCTTACTATGGAAACTTTATTTATAATCGTATTTTATACTTGCAAGCAATATACATAAAAAAAAAAAAAATTGATTCAACTACCGAGTCGGATTATCTCGAACTGCAGCCGTACATCAAAACATAGTTGGATTAATCATAATAGATATTATAGGTAAAACGCTTAAAGCTTAAGTTCTATGACTAACGACGGTGTAAGCGAACCAAATAATAAACAGAAATTGACAATTATTTTATTATACAAATTAGCGAACTCGTTCTGTTGTATTTTAGGTATCGAGTGTGTACTTCATTATAGAGTTGGGTCACTGTGTAATGGATTTGTTAAATTTTAATGAAGGTGTACAGTGAAAAACGATGTTGAGCAATCAGCTTATAATATTTCTTAGAATAATATCTTACCACATATTTATATCGATATACATATTATAAAGCAATTAATTTTTCAATTAGTACCTAATTACAACATATGGTTGACTTAATTTTTTTTAAAAATATTAAATTGTATTTGTTCGATATAGGTATAGTTATATTATTATAATATTATAGTATCAGTAAAATTTAAGTAGCGTTCATTGATATGATTAGGTTTGTCGTTCATGGTATGAACTGCGTAATAATATCAATCTAAATGTTTTTAAATTTCTTTGACTATTATAGATAATTTTAAATCCAGAATGAAAAGTTCCCTACAAATAATATATTACACCAAATAGATACTTTTTTCCAATAAAGAATAAGTAGAGTTTATTAATAATAGTAATAATAATGATTATTATTATTGTGAGGTAGGGAGGATTAGAAATTCTATAATTCCTATATTTAATGGATATTGTCTTCACAATTTGGGGTCCAATTCATCAAGAGCCAGAGAATTTCTAAATCCAGCCCTCTAGCAATGTACAATGTACCTATACAGTTATACAATTATTATAAAAATAATAAAGCACACTGCGGCTTTTCGTTCGTTTATCCGTCTGTCGTCGAAAATCAAAATCAAGTAGAATTGATTTCAGTTCAAATCATAGTAACCGGGTTGATTTTTTTATAGCGAAGATAACATTTGATAATTACAAGCAATAAAAATATATTTAATCTTTAAATTAAACATTTTTTACAAAAAACTTTTTTTGGATTGCAGTAATTAGTTAAGTTTAAAAGTGCATAAAACAATTAACTTTTTAACTGTTTTATGCCTTCCCCTTTTCGTAAGTTTTATAATAATAAATTATTATCTAATAACTATGCAGTTGTATACAACGCAGAGGTAACTGAAGAAAATTATTGATCACTAATGAAAAAAATTAATAATTTTAATTTTTAAAATAAATTTATTTCCTACTTTACTTTATTATAGGTAATTACGACTATGACAAATAATTGAGAGGTGGGAAAATAGTGTTATAAAGTGCAATGACGGTAACGTACCTAATGAGTATAATAATAAATTTATTATTATTATTTGTTAATTATTAATTTATTTATTATTTATTATTAATAAAACTATCAACGTTATATAATTTATGTTATTTACAAATTATTATATTATACTAAATATTTTAGTTATAAGTAATACTAATCAATTATATTATGTATATTGCTGGAAAATGTTGAATTTAGGTATTCAATAGAAATCCTAGATAATCTATACAAAACCTTATTGTGTTATTTGGCAAATATATTTAATGTTATAATTTATTTTAATTCACGCCTAGAAAATCTGCACTATTTTTGAAAATTTATGTTTTATTTATTTATTGCGCTATACATAATACAGTTGATGAATGTCAATTTGAAGTTCATCAAATAATAAATTTTTTTTTTACGTAAACATTTTTTAGTTTGACATTTTGAATTGTACACGTACCTAATTCACATACGTATTGGAACTCCATCAATCATCATTCATTATCAACAATTATTGTTAGCGTTGAGTGTCTCATTTTAATGATTCAATAAAAATACTTTAAAACATTTATATCTATAGCAATATCTATAAAATGTTGAGCATCTCCGTGAACTAGGCCTATAATACGAATACATATTTGAGTACTAAGACTCGAACTGTAACATCAAAATCTGCAGCCGACTTAAGTATTTCATCTGGCTATGTATTTGTACTGTACAGTTTCAATTGTTACAGTGATTCATAATTCTATATATAGACCTTGTCATCATATGAATTGTATTATTATAATTATTTCTATACATTTTGATTATGTTATAGAATGCCGGACTAACAATTTGTCTATAACTTTCCAAAGATTTGGTCCAATCTAAACTTTTAACTGATAACAAAAATAAAAAGTAATAAATAGCTATAGGCTAATAATAATATCCATATAATAAAATAATATTTCACATACTATATTGTATTTATTACGTTGGTTATTGATGTGTAAAAAGATTATAAACTAATATAGAGGAGGAAAGGCATGGGCCATGATTTACAAGTATATTGATACCAAAAGTAATTTGCACCTACTGAGCTAATCTTATGTGACCGTCGTCGCTGTTCAACAATTAGACATTCTTTTGTTACGTATTTAATAATATTATATTATAATATCGTATTTTATTACTCGTACAAATATAATACACTATTGTACTAAATACGTTATATTATACAATATGATCAGATATAGGTATAATTGATCATATTATTGTTTGACATTTGTTAAGCACCGTATAACAGGTACTGCATAATATTATCTTATCATGTTAAAAAAAAAAAAAAATGTTTTTCCTGAATATTCTTATAATATTATTATTCTGAATGATTTTAAATAATTTTGATATTTTTTTTTCTTATCCTGACCTAAAATATTTTTTCTAGATATCTGCAAAGAGTTAATTCCTTATCAAAGGTCCTACAACAATTATTATTAATACCTGTTAGTTAAAATGTAAAAAAAATAAGATCCTGCAGTTGTTTCAACTTAAATACTTATTACAAATACTGAAATACCTACATTTCTAATTAAAATTCTTGACTTGAAAGACATAATAATACTTTAAAAAAATAACAGAAGTAAAAAAAAAAATAACAATAAAAAAACGGTACTTTTAGTATAGTTACATAATAAATATAACAAATGGGTAACTACTAAATAATTTAACTTATAAAAAGTTTAAAAAAAACATACCATATTAACTTAAAGTAAATACTAAATAAATAAAAAATATAAAAAAAACTCCTGAGTTGCACAGAAAAAATAAGTTTTCTTAGATTTGTGTTACTGTGCAGATGATCGAAAATCGGAAAAAAAATATTTTTCATAATTTTGATTGAACAAAATATTTTATGTATATTAAACTGGCAAAAATATAGTTATACTTTATATTTTTACATTTTTCGTCAAAATCCTCAATACTTGATGGTGATAACGAAAGTTTATGGTATAATTGATTTAGATTTTATTTTAGATTTTTCGATCTTTATAAGAAAAATCACTTGATTTATGAAATTATTTAGTATCAAAAATACGTAAATACTACTTTAATTAAAAAACAGTTTACTTATTCCTAAAAAAATCTGTTTCAAGTGGACCAAGTTCACGGTATTATGATTACTTTTATAGACTAAAAAATAAAATAATTATTAATTTATCGACTAATTAAAATGTACACTTTTCATTGTGATTTAGAGAGTATTTTGATTTTCATGATTGCCGAAATTATTTATACGTCTTTGTTATAATTAGGGCTAAAAGGTGGTTTATGATTTAATGGCCTGAATACACCAAAATTTAAGTCGTTTATAATTATTGTAAGGTGAACTTATGAACAATTTTGTATCAAATTTACAACCTTTTAGCTACTTATGCAAAATTTTTTATGAATTATACCTACAAAATAATTTGCAAATATTCATGATTTTGACGAATTTTTGTCAATATTTGAACTAATAAATGCTTATAAAAAAAATTGTGCCTATGTATTCTTATAACTTTTAAATCACTATAAGAGTAACTAATGAAAAACTTTGTATTAAATTTTCAAGTATTTCGATTGGGTCAAAAAAATGTTATCGACACTTCAAAAAAAAGTTTTCAAAAAAATTGAAAATTTCAGTTGTCTATAAATAGCTCAAAAAAGTCAAAATATTTTGAAAATTGTACTGTATATAGATAACACTAATATAAACATTTGGTGAAAATTTCAAGTATTTACAGTGATTAGTTTTTGAATTACAACCATATAAAAAAATCGATTTGGTCGAAAATAGGTTTTGCGTAAAAATTCCCGTTTTCCCCCGTCAATATTTTGATACAATAAAATAGTATTTAAAATGTACTCGAATACTTGTTGATAGACAGTATTTAAAATATATATTCAACAATTATTTAGTTTTTGAATACCAATACTTAAATACTTTACAACACTGCATGTAACAGACGTAAGTAAGAAATACCAGTGTTTATCACCGAAGTATTTAAAATATAATTTATGTAAATTTATTGAAAATACTCATAGGTATTATACATAAAACTATTAATTTATTAAACTTATTGTAGTCAAACATTTTTGCTATTCAAACTGAAAATATTTATTTGAATTAAAATTCATTCTCTAAATGGTAAAAAGCAAGTCATAGATTTGAATGAACTAAACAATAATCAAACGATTCAATGTGTCCCAGGATCAATATGTCCCGGGATCAATATGTCTCGTTACCAACGATTCATTTAAATTATAATTAAATTAAATTAAATTAAAATTCATTAAAAATGCGCACTTATATGCACCAAATAATTTAAATATGTGATAAAAAAATAAATAATTATTGAACCACCGTCATGCGTACTATTCGTAATATTCAACAAAAATAGACGTACCTAATTAATGATTTTATTAACTTTGTCTTCCAACTTATTCTAATCTAAACTATCTGCTGACCATTAAGATAAAAGTTGGTTTCTATTATCTTTATAGAAAAATCAAAGTTTAATGATTTAATAAAATAACTGAATAGACCTCAATTTACGAAAAACATTTACTAAAGTGCTATATTTTCGATAAACATTCAATAGCTACCCTTAAATTAAAAATATATATGATTTATAAATACTCAAAATACGCACGACTATACATTCAAAATGTTAAGTTTAGTATTTTATCGCAAACGTTGTGAATTAATTTTAAATACACATACGATAAAATGGACTGAAACAAACTTTGTATTTGAATGCATTGACCTAGAGTACACAAAAAATAATGTGTCTTACATTGAAATCCAGGCCCTCACGATGAAATACATACATATATCGTAGCTATTTTATTAATTGAATAATGAGAAGATTGATTTCATAAAGTGGCTGCGGTGTATACGATGTCTTATACTGGCTAGTTTAACAAACATCTATATATAGTATATACGTAATATAGGAACCCAAGGGTTAGGGTTAGTACACAATTGGTTAGGTTAAAGTATAACTAATATATTATTAATTAAAAATAAATTATATGCACTGTTTACTAATACTAATACTATTCTTCCAAAGGAATTTAAACATAGGCGTGATGAATTTATATGGAAAGGCTATGGCCTTTTTTTTCCTCGTGGAAAATTTGACAAGAGTCCAGACACAGAATTCTGGAGGGGTTGACATAATTTTGGGGGGAGGGGCTAAAGCCCCCTTAGCTCCCATCATTCTACACCTATGAATTTAAATATTAGTTTTTGTGCTAGTGATCGTACTCGACGATAAAAACAATAGTGCGCATCAATAATTCGTATAGCCTATACAGATCAGGAATGTTATACGAACGGCTCTCGACTTTTTTGTGCGAATCACGGCCATAAGCATCATTGGACAGTTAAATAATTAAGGACAACCATAATTTGAGTGACAAAACTTTAACTTTTTTACAGAAATTTTTGTTTTGTGTCTTGGCTGTGTTCAATTGTTTAAATTGAGAGATATATTATATTATTGGTGGGTTGCATACATGCATTCATACATACTTCCCCGACAACATTTGTGTGTAATTTTTTCTCAATAAGTTTTTTATGAAGCCCGCATACTAGGTACCTAGAACATAGATTTAATATTTTTGGCCTAGTTGATACTTAACGTTATTGACATGCCTGCAGCTGCAGTGTACTATGGGTTATTTTGGATATTTTTTTCTCGAGTGCGCACGTCGTTCTCCACGTTTTCCTATAAACGTTTATAAATAATAATGAACATATTATATAGGTACACTTAGTTATTATAAAAACAAAATTGAAAATAGGTTGACATGAATGATATTAAAATAAAAATTGAACGTTCAATAATAATAATAATAATACGTATATTTTAATAACAGTGACGTACATGATACTATAATATTCGCAACAGCAGGTGTTTTTATTATTACATATTATGTATATAGCACTAGGTAGAGAGCCTATACAAGGTAATACCTATAGGTAATAGGTAATATAGCCACACCACAATATAGACGTGCGTAGTTTGTGTCGTTCAACGTTGAGAATGGGACAGGAACGAACGTATATATTCGTGTTCCTTCCGAGTTGTATATAAAAATAATGTGCACATTACAGTAGTTTTTTACGGTGCTGGTTGATGAAACTTATAGATAATTGCACGTCATAGTACTGTTTGTTATTTTTTATAAATATTTTTAACATTAATGCTCAGGTATATTATGATTCCTCTGTGATTTTATAGACGACGAAAACATATAATTATAACTAATAAGATGCCGTATAATAAACACTGCCGGTTAAAAACTATGTAACACTGGCGATATTAAAGTGGTGTAGAGAACTTTGAGCTTGTACAGGGACATATACACGGCCAATTCCAGTTTTTCGATAAACATGTTCACGGCGGTCAATATGATTTGCTCGATCGCTTTCACGCCGCCGGTTCTCGGTCGGAAGACGGCGATTCGGCCCGTTCGTTCGCGATCGTCGTCAACCCGCGCATCCGGCGACTCGTCTGCACCGTGTCCGAGTCTTAGACCCGCAGAAGCGACCGTGCTACAATCACCGTCGTGCCCACTTCCGGCGGAAGTGCCAGAAGTACCGGAAGTGAAGGCGGCCGTAGTATTGCACAATTTGGCGATATCATTGTCACAAGCGATCGCGTCCACTACGGTGGCCGATGGGTCAGTTGTGGCGATGGCCGACGAGGCGATAGCGATGGCCGATGACGCGGTGGCGATGGCTGACGATGCGGTGGCGATTGCCGAAGACGCGGTGGCGATGGCAGAGGAGGCGTTGGCCACGGCCGAGGAGATGGTGGCGGTGGCTGCCGGCGGGGCAGTGGCATCGGCGGTAAACACGTCGTCTACTGGCCACATCAGCATGAGTCCTGAGGAAAAGGAAAACTTCCCGTCAGCACATTTCGTATATTACCATGAAAACAATACATTATATTATATTACACATATATATCGTCGATTTTCGAGAGACCAAGACAAATAGGTCACCACGATAATCGATTATTATATAATAACCGAAATCATCGTAAGAGTCATAATTCTAACTATTTTTTTTTATTAATATTGCCTATTACTAAAAAGTATAAAATATGTACATTATAGTTATTAAAAAAAAGAAGAAAACCTCTAAGTTTTACTTGTCACTTGTTTTTTCTTATAAAAATTATGTCATTGCATCCGTATGATCATTATAAAAACATCATAACAACCGTAAAAATTAGCTTATAAGTTATAACTATTATGAGTTTTTAATTTTTGTGTTATTAAACTGCTGGTATACCACTACTGCCACTACCAACGGCATCTTTGTACATGTTATAAACGATTCTTACTGTATTTACGTATAACCCATGTGTAATATTGTACTGATACGTTATAATTAAGTATACGAACCGGTATTACCTATTATAATTATAATATACCACGCCGGTTTACCCGCGATAAGTACGCTCACCATCGTTTTTCGTTAATAATAATTAATTGATATAAATTATGACCTAAGAAATTTTTTAGTATCTTCTTAGGTTACATAATAGAACTATATTGTAAAGTACCCTCATCTGATTAATTTTTATGCTACCTAAGAAATGTCCTGTGGCGTTTTAAACTTTTTTTTTTTACAAATAAGAACCTTCATGTTTATTTTAAGTTATTAAGGGATGATAATATTAAAAATATAAAAATATTTTAATTTGTCGATTAAATCGAATATTCCATAATTATAGGTAAGTTTGGAAGAAATTATGTGAACGGGTGTATGGTGAGTTAAAAATTGTACTAATTGTTATATTGTTTATAATAGTACATAATTTGTAAAAAGTTTTTGCCTATAGTGGTAGATAGATACTGGATGGAACTCTTCATACATTTTATATTTTATGTCCTTATAATAATACATTAAGTTTAATGACTACCTAGTCAAGTAACTACTCGTCTAAATTTGGATTTAGATGCGCCAAAAATCTACAGCAAACAAGCGTGCTTCTCATTTAGAAAAAATAAATTTGTAACGTGTCACTCTAAATAGTATGAAAAATCTTTTTTTTTAATATGCTCTTTAGGAATATACTTTATACAATTCTACTAAAAAATTATTTAAAACATAAATTATGAGTGAATACTGAGCATATTTGGTAAATTACTCGTCTGTGCAGGAAATTTGGTTATAGCATTGAAAACAATAACTGCGCCGTACGCATAAGCTCAGATAAAAGATACACTAAAATACGGAATCGTTAGTGTGCCCCTCAAAATCCTTATTCTAATTTTAAACCTTTTTTTTTAATTATTACTTTTTAATAGTTAATTGTACTTTTATACTCTTAAAAATAAAATAACTAATTAAACTTTCAAAAGAATTACGTTTTTTTTCTATGATAGGTTCACACATTAAACATAAATATAAATTACTTTAACAATTAAATTATACTATTAACAAATTATACGTATTATAGTCGTGAATAATTATTAAAATATTGTTAGGTAAGTACTTAAAAATGAATAACCGAAGATACTATATTTTCTCCAAATGTTTATATTATCATTTTCTACAAATGACAAGAATTTCAAATATTTTGATTTTTTATAGAATAAGGGTATATTATAATATATTATTATTATATTTATATTTGTACTGTTTATTTATACATATTTGAAATTTTTTTTCTAGATACATATTTATTCTAAAAGTTCGAAAATTATATACAGGTTTTCTCAATAGTTGATTAATTAGTTGAATAATTTAAAAATATCGAAGTTACATATTCACAATATATTTCTATAAGAATTTAAACTGATTGATCAGAAAGTCACATTATTTTTATGACCGTTTGAAGTTCAATTTTTTTTTTAATTTTATTCTATAGAAAATATTACTATTAATATTTTTTTCTGTAACTTACACCCTTATATCTAGTACAATATATAATGTTAATTTGCTTAAACCTTTAATTTATACCAGTTATATAAATATGTTTCTATAACTAAAATATTACTAATTACTATAGATTGGTATTTATAATCTAAAATACCGTAAATAAGAGTTTTATTTAATTAAAATAATATAGCATTGAAATTATTGTGTATAGTTTAAAAGTGTTTGAAAATATTTTTACAGGCTAAGCTAAAATACAGTATATTCTATACAGTATAATATATTGTTTACGTGTTTTTGCTTAGTTTTTGGCCAGTCGAGAGGAGGGGAGGATACATAGATATTTTAATATGACAATATTAAGTTGAGAAAATTGAATGATTTAACGATTTTTAATATTTTTACTATGTGTGACGCCTACGTGTTATTCAGCTATAATATAATATAATATAATTCGGGGTGGCCAGCGAGAAGAGACTCGCGAGCCACTAAATATATTAATTAATATGGAAGAGGCGAAATATATATATATAAAAAAAGGTCATGTTATTATATAATACATGCTCATATAAAAAAAATTTTTGTAAAAATGTTACGATAAGATGAAAGAGCCGTAAAAGTCTATGACACGAGACGCGGTTTGGCCGCCCCTGTAATATAATATAATCTGATTTTTCAATATCGTGTAAATTTAAAAATAAATAATTAGGAACTTGATACTTATAGCTAATAAATCACAATATACGCTAAAATCACCGTAATAACCAGGAAGATGTGAAAAACGGTGAGAATATAATATTATTCTTAAGAGGCTGATTATAACTGATTATAAGCAAACCAGAATTTACGTTAACTTATGCAGTTTTACATAAATATTGTGTTGTTCACAATAAATTAAAACGAATGTTGTTTAGTAAGTAAAAAATAAAAATATAAAGAATTACGAATAATTACTAATAATTTTAAGAATTGTAATTACAACGTTTAAGTGGTTTTTATTATATTGTTATAATATTGACGATATCATTATCATTATTTAAAAATTTAGAATCATAACAATAATTATAAAAAGAGATTTTTATTAGGTAAGTGAAAAGTGCAATAAATTCGCGAAATTAAGCATCCCACTATTTTTAATTTCACTCCTTATAATTACCAAAAACGTGGAAATTTTAAAATTGAATTTTTTATTTAAAAAATAATTTGGATTAAATTTAAATATTTTACTAAAATGACCTGTACACTTAACGCTGATTTCATATATGTTTTTAAAATATTTATCGGTTTTAAATAATAAATAATTTTAAATCGATCGTATAACGTATACACGTAGGTATACCTATTGCAGTTTGGATGTAAATTATGTAAATTGTATTATGTTGTCTAAGTAAAACGACAGAAACAATTGAAATATTGATACGCTATCAAACATATTTTATTTTTATAAATACGCACCAATTTTATCTACATACGTTGAAAGACGTTTTTCTCGTTAAAAAACCATAATGGCTGAAAATCGGCAATCATTCGATGTAGAAAATATTAAAAAAAAACATTAGTTGTGCAATTCAATAATTTATCAGATGATAAAAAGTAATTTTAAATATATCTTTTTATTTTAAGAATAATATCAAAATTTAACTTGACCAAGATTGAAGATTCAAGTAAATTACTATTAATTTTACTTCCTATAACTTATCTGTCCTATTGACATTTGATAATCAATTTCGTTAGTGTTTAGAGTGCTTAGACACACCTCATTATGTTTAATACTCGTATAATATTATAAATATTGTGTTTTATAAACGAAGTATAAAAACATTGCAGTAACGACGTTGTTAAGGCGCCGGTCTAAATAATAAAACTTTCGATTCAAGTAAGTATCATCATAACCGCTGTATCCACAACTTTTACGGCTTAAAATAAAACAATATATTATTCTAGCACAGCCATGACGAACACTACGTCGTACCTAATATATTATTATACGTGTAATTTCTGAGAGTCGTTTTAAGAGCTGTGGTAGAACAAATAAATTATAACAACGATGTGTTTGTTTGTTTGTTTTTTTTTAATATAAAAACACTGTGCATTTCGGCAAGGGCAGTATAGGTGAAAGTACTCAAGAAGAGTATCGAAAGTTTCGTAAGGAACCTTACTTAACTTGCAGTGACGGATATAAAAAGAGAGCAAATTAGTTAAGCCCGCTCTCCACCATAAATGCTCACACCATACACGTATATTTAATTAAAATTGTTTTAATGACATTTTTATTCTAATATTTTAATAAAATAAAATAATACAACTTCTAAGTATGCATTCATTACACTTGGACCCTGGATAAGTAAATGAAAACAAACGGATTTACCAAACATTAAGTTCGAACCCTTATATTTCTTTTTAATAATTAATGTACACAAATGTCAAGTTCTGATTTTTTTTTTAATTTTTAAATACTCTCAAATATCATATTTTCTAATTGTCGAGTTGTGATGATGTGTTTTTTTTTAATTGTGCCTAAACTCTAAAAACACTTTTTCTAGTAAAAAAAAAAAAAGTTTAGGTAATCAACTTAAAGCAGATTTCTGAAAGAAAATTGGATCTAGTTGATACTTTTGAATGACAAAATTGAAAATAATCAGTAATTGTTCAAATAATTTTGAGGAAGTGAGGTGTACAAGCATTTTTTAAGATTTTAATATTATTATACAATTAATTGTTTTGATAACCTTAGAATAACTAAAAAATTAGACTCGGTTTCGAGTCTTCGCTTGGAGTCGTTACCTATTTGTTGTGTAGGTACAATAATTTATCATTAAATTGAAATTAAATTGATCCATTATAATGCCTATACTCAATAACGAGGTAATCTATTGACACCTACTGCACAACAGTGAGATTTCGGTTTCTGTTTTTGGAGTGGTAAAGGATTTCTGTGTTTTATTTTGGTTTAAATGTTATAGCAAATTAATTTGCCATGGTGTGGTTGAATTATGTATTACAATAATTACCTTATATAAATAGGTTAAGGGGATTGGAATTGCGTCTTTTTTTTCTATAAGGAGTATTCGATAGGCAATTACTATTACAAGCATGATTGCGTATCTATAATACTGCAATAGCTAGGCTGTATGAGTAGCAAATGATAATTTTGCGTGAGTATCTTCAGCACCGCCAACATATTTGAATCGTATAATATAAACGTATTTTTTCATTTCAAAAATATAATATTTTGTTCCTACAATATAATATAATATTAACTAAAATCAATGTCAAATTATGCTTATTACCTAATAGTGCTAATATCTACTTGGAATTTAATAAAATAAATTTTAAAAATATGCCTATAACTCAAATGGTTTCAGGATCAAATTCCTACTATAATTTTGTCAAACTTTAAGATTTAAATTAACCACCTTGATATAAAAATAATTGCATATCTCACATCTAACCTGGTGTAACCGTGGTAATTTAGTTAAATTTAGTTAAATTCATTATGTATGTGTCTGTTCACTATTACCAATTAATAGACGAAAAACTATGTCATCATGCGCCCACTCTATTATTGCAGTGCAGGTGTAAGTACATGGGGAGATTTGCGTATTGTATACTCGTATCCCTTCATGATTATTTTTAAAGACTGGAACATCAAATGCGTGTACTATTAATTATCAATACTGTAGTATTTTTAAATTTTTAATAGAAATGTGCGATTCAATTTTAAAATGTTAATCATTTATTTGTTTTAAATAAAGTTTGAATCATTTAGGATTTTTACTTGGGAAATGTTTTTATGAGCTTAATTTATATTCCCAAAGTAGATAGTTTTATTTCTATAGAATACATATAATTTATTCTTAGATCAATAATTTAACGAACGACCTAATGGAATCATTTATTTGTCAGTGAACATGTTCTTTAAAAAAAAAAAATCATACATGTTTAATGAATTCAGTTTTCAAGCGAACTCTTCAACTACCGGAAAGAAGGCATAGCGACACATACATAGTTAATACTTAAACTCGATAGGTTCTTATTTCAGTACTCACTACTCGATATGGTTTATAATTAGTATTAAGCGAACTTGGTTACTTAGTTTGTTCTAGTTTATAAATGAATAATGTATAAAATTATTAAAAACAGAGTATAAATTAAGTTCAAATATCACAAACCAGTTCAATATTGAAATTATAGCATCACATAGTCCGGGGCTTCTAATTACTCGTTATTCGTAAATCAGCTCAAGTATTGATGGATGGATGTATTTTAGAGAGTTATGAGTGAAGAAAGTGACTTTATACACAGGCGTTATATTATAACACACGTATTTATACACGTACATGTTATATTATCCCATATTTATTATAAACGATTAATACTCAGTGCCCATTTTAAGTATAATACTGAGTTAATGCTGTTTTAATTAAGATTTTTTCAAAAACTATTATTCACCTTTTTTATAGCAATATTTTCAATATAAATTTATAATGTTTAGCATATCCATTCATTGATCATCATGTTGATAATTACGGGAAAAATAAATATATAAGATTTAAACATGTATTAATGTCTTTATTTATTATCTAAAGGTATACAAAATGTAAAATGTAAAAATGTAAAAATGTAAAATGTACATTTTATTACTCGTGTACATTATTAATAAATCCGTAATAAATTTCATAATGAAACAATATTTATATTAATTCATATTATAATGAAAACCCCAACACAAACTAAAAATTAGAACATTTTAAAAAAAACGTAATTAGTTATCAGTTCTTTTGAAGAGTATTGCAGTGTTTCAGACATTCAACTTTTGCTTTCATATAGGCATATAGCAGTATCGATAAGAATAATAAGTATATATATCTTTCACTTGACTCGCAATAGTTTTCGTAATTCCAAAAATTAATTTTCACGAAACAGCTGTTAAAATTTTTACATCATATTAAAATGTTGGTAATTTATTACTTTACCCACCTAATAATAATTAAATATATTATGTAACTTTGAAATCATCAAAATTTCGCTTTTTTTATTTTCTTTGTGATGTTGATGATTGATGTAGCGTCATTTAAAACAAAAGGGTGAAAGGTAAAACTTCAAAGCATTTAAAAAGTCAAAACATATCGAAACGGTACTGTAGGAAAGAATTTGCACGACATCCTTGTATAGTTTGTATAATAATATAATTTTAAACATTTGTTCTGTTCGACAGCGAGAAAAATGTCAAGTCAGTATTATAATAATAGTAATAATAATATTATGTACGTAATAAAATAAATACTAAACATAAAAATATATGGCGTTTCTTTACTACTAACTGTAGTCATACTTGACTCGGTGTAGGTTTTTTTCGTCCGAAAGCAAAATCTCACTCGTAGAATATAAGTAGGCACCCGTTTGTGCGTACTCTTTCATCTCCAGTGATTGTTATCATGTGTAAATGTTTATTATTATATACGCAATACGCTATAACTACGTGCACGTAATATTATATTATTATATAGTATCATTATAATAGTACACATGTATTATGGCGTATATAATACAATATACAGGACGATTCGAGTTCACCCCCTTTTTCTTCAATGATGCGGTTTTTCAAAATCTGATTTGTTGAATGTCTTAATGTATAATTAGACTGTATTTTTGAAATCTTGAAATTTTTTGTATTATTTAAGGAGTAAGAAAAAGTCAACCAATAAATAATTTATATTTTAAAAAAGGATTTTAGTTTGAAAACAGAAATTTCTATCACCACAAGACAAGATATTTTATATGCAGTAGGTATAAAAAAAAACTCAATAATTTTGAATGTTCTTTAGGTATATTCAAAATTTGAATTAATTCATTATTAAAAGAAAAAAATGGAGAGGGTAAGATTTCTTAGTAAATCATCTCTTAAACTAAATGTACCTAATTATGGCAGACTCGAGCCATTCGTTATGCCTTTATTGAAAACAAGATTTTCGCAGCGTGATGCATATATTTATGCAATATTATTTTTATGTAATATTATAAAAAAGAAAAGCTTTTCCTTAGCGGACTGCGGGTAGGATGTGAATGAGTAAATTACATTTGCTGAGTTATAGTTGTATACCTATATGTACATGAAAAAGCTGTTTTTTACTATTTTAATCTGAACGGATTTCTTTGCGCGTGGCTGAACACTGAGAGGAAATACGATTTAAAAGGTCACGTCATGAACATTATATAAAAAGTATACGTATATAATATATACTACATATCATAAGTAAATTACTAATGCCACTATATAATATAATAAACACGTGTACGGGATGATTCACCGAACATACTCGACCTCATTTTTTTCTTCGATTATTATTAAAGTATATTTATTTGAGTTCTGATTTTTCTGAATTTACAAGCAATATTATTCAAATTATTTATATATTAGTCAAGCAATTAAACTCGAAAATTTTCAATTACTTAGATTTATTATGTATTATATAATATTTAAAATATATATATAAATTAAAAATATTTTTTTTTAATTATCCTGTATAAACTTTTATTTTTAAAATGAGAACCAATTTTTTTTTAGTAAAATAAGATGTTATAATAACATTTTGAAGTAGATGATTTTTAAAAATCTAACTCACACATTGTATGGTATGGTGACATATTTTATTAAATTAATTAATGCCGAAAAGCGTGAACACTGTATTATATTTAATTTAAACATTAAAGTAAGACCATACGTTTTTCTTGGTAAAAGTCGGAACTCGATGTCCCACGGATAAGGATACGAGTTGACAAGCACTCGTAAACTTATTGCGAGAACCCTCGTGTAATAGAATCGCCATAACCACCGACACCCACTTTTTGTGATCAGACTATATAAAAGGGAGATCGAGATAAGAGCTCAGCACACGGTTAGGGATATTCATGACAATCAAAGGCTGGTCGTAACACCACTCAATATCCAATAATAACTTATAAGCTATATATTATATTTTTGAATCAAGTTTTAACATTTATTAAAGATTTTACTATAAACTTCTACGTCACGCATTCATTCTCACGTCAATGTATGAATCAACTAATCGGGACGTAACAACTATAATAAATTATTCCACATCAAATAAAAATAAATCTAATTTTTAGTCTAGTATTTATTACACTCGGACAGGTTTTAAAATACTTAGACATATTCATATTATTCAAATGACCATGTCCCCTAGCCCTCACTTAGAACATCGTCACGGAGATACCCATAACATATAAGCATATATCTATAATCTATATATTACAAATAGTAAAAAACCTTAAATAGTTCATAAAGTAATCGATCAAAGTTGAATTTGTACAATATTACTCATTATTTTTTTTTATTTTTTTAATCAATCACAACTTAAATGCCGATTTATAGTAAAAAAAAAAGTGGTCAAGTGATTAACGCTCTACTTGAGTCTGCTGTATAGTAGGTCACTATAATAGATGTATTGAATCCAACGGGCAACGATAGGTATATCATTGTATACGAAAAACGATTCTGAACGGAGATGATTTGTCAGCATTATGATATATTTTCTTGTGGATGGTGAAAAAGGTGGTTTATGTTTTTATGGCCTGAATACCCCAAAATGTATGCTCTTTTATAATTATTATTGTAAGCCAAACTTATTAAACATCAAACGCTAATAAAAAAAATTGTGCTTATGTATTATTATAATTTTTAAATCACTACAAGACTAACTCATGAAAAACATTGTATTAAATTTTAGTATTAAAATTAGCTAAAAATTTTAAAAATAAAATTATGCAAAGAAAATGCCAATCTAAATAACTGATGAAATTTTCAAGAATCTAAGAATTATACTTTTTGAATAATAATAAATATTTAAAATCGTTTGAGAATAAATCGTTATAGTTACGCAATTTCGTAAAAATTTAAAATTCAAACGCTCATAACATTTTTCCTATAATAACGCTTCAAATTTTATTTATAGCTATCTAAAGAAAAACTTATGAAAAACTTAGAGTTGAATTTTTTAACATTGGATATAAATATAAACATTTTTTTGAATTTTCAACTACAACATTTTCGCGATTTTAACATATTTTGTACAAATTTTGATTTTTTTTTTCAACTTAAATAAGAAAATGTTATAATAAACCTTGTATTAAATTTTCAAGTTTTTTTAGGCAGGCACTCAAAACTTTTTTATCAACACTTCAAAAAATTTCAAGTATTTACAGTGACTAATTTTCGAGTTATGTACAACCATATAAAAAACTTTTTGTTTTTTGTCACTTTTTAGATTCTGAGCGGAGCAATGAATGTATTGATTACAATGTTGTGTGTTTATTTATTTATTTTTTTGTTTTTGTGTCTGTGTACACGAGAACGTGTCGAAATAATGCTTCGATTTTCAACTTCAGTATCTTTTCTGGTTCGAAAGTGAATTAATTGGTGCATTGGGGAGGTCAATTTTTAACCAATTCCCAATAGTTTTCAAAAAACAAAAAAAAAAAAATTAAGGAAAAACGGGAAGTTTTAAGCAAAACCAGTTTTCGACCAAATCAATTTTTTTGCATGGTTGTATTTCAATATACAGTTAAACTTTCAAACATTTTTGACTTTTTTTGAGTAATTAACAAAAAACGTAACGTAACAAAAACGAATATTTCAGAAGTTATAATTTGTAGTATACTTTGGTTCCTTCTGTATCCCTCACAAATCCGATGATTCCAACTACCCCGCCATTGAAGCATTATTTCAACAAGTTATGGTGTACACTGTACAGACTCACAAAAATAAAAATAAAACATACATCATTGTAAAATAAATACATTCATCACTTCGTTCAGAATTCAAAACTTTGTATCGTAATCATAAGCGGTTGATATTGGTGGTTGGGACTTTAGAAAGCTTAAACAACCACAGAATGTATTAAAGCCAGACGACTGAAGCGTTAAAATGTGTGTTTACAACAATGGATACGACAAAAATGTTTAGCCCCCCTAAACGGATGTGCCAAGTATGATCGCTACCTAAATTATTTTAATAAATTATCAAATTAAAATGAATACGTATTTGTAGTGTGTTGATTTAAATTCAAATTTCTTTAATCTCGTTAAAACGAAATTTATTAGTTAATGCTCTTGAGCCTTGATACAACGAATTTTGATTTAGTAAACTTTTGATATAGGCTAAACTTTTTTCTCGATACTTGAAATTCGTTATATCGCGAGTTGACTGGGTCTACTAAGTAATTTAAAAAATAAAAAAAATAATATGATATAACCATGCTAGATGTGAAATGGATTGTACAGTACCTACTGTAAGTCATATTATTCGCTATAGGTAGGTACTATCCGATAGGTTAGGTTATATAATATTTCGATAATTGTGTTAATATTATTTGTTTTATATAGTATAACTGATTTTTTGTGGCGTAGTTCATGACAAATTAAATTTACTCCTTCTTAAAATCTGTTAAATGTAATAACTGAGTAGATTTTTATCACAATTATTAGGAATGTTTTTACCATATATAAAATATAGGTCTAAAATCGTATTACATTACCTACATTATATATTGGTCTAAGTCCAAAATTGGCTAATGCGAACATTAACCTCTTAATGACAGCTAAAGTAAAAATTCAAAATTGTCTGTCATAACTTAACACTTTAGACTTAAAGGATGTATGTATGGAAAAATATTGCATTTGCATAAATAAATCATATTATATATGTAAATATACTAGTCATAGATGAAAATAATATTTAAGAAAAAAATTTTAGTCTGTAACTCAAAATATCGGAACAATTTAACATGTTTAAATATTAATAATATATTACCTATATAAATATAACAATTTAAAAACTAAAGTTCAAGTTAATTTAAAATGTTTTACGTCATAATATAAGCTAAACAATCTGTTACTCATATAAGATACTATACGTTTGAATGATTACTTGTATTAAAAAAAAATTGCACGGTAATTACTAATTTTTAAGTGTTATTGTAAGTTAGACTTAATTAAAATAATTAAATTATTAGATTGATTATTTTATATAATATGTCAATACTACAATTTTGTTACTACAAAGTTTTGGGTAAGTGATTCAGATTAGTTCTTAAGGTCTTGACATCACCGCCTTTTCATTGAAAAAAATGTTCAACCTTTCTCGAGAACTACCGAGTGTGTTAACTGACGCAAGTACAGTGATTAAAGGATTTCTTTGATTTTGATTTTTTAATATGCATCCTTCGTAAAATTAAAATTAAAATTTAGTTACATCGAATACCAGAATGATGTCATTAAGGCAAGATTGTTATATAAGGACAAAATTGAAACGTACAAAAGTGTTAAGTTATAATTCGAAAGGTTTTGGACTGGAAACTCTGAATGTGGTTAGTGTTTGAGATTTATGCAGAGCTCCATAATTGGATTCCGTACGTCTGTATCGGCTTAAGATAGAGTTTATACTTTATAGTTTGGTAGTTAAATTGGTAATTTGGTGTGATTTGAAGTTAAAAAAGTGTAGAAGACGAAATCGATAATTTAAAGATAAGAGTTTTAGCGTTTATGTGAAACTTAAAGCTAAAAGTAAAATAAAAGAGCGAAAAAGTAAGTAACAGCTCTGCTGGTCTCGAATACACCACGTAGTTGAGTAAGTCATAGTTTAACGTATATGTATTATAAATTTGAATCGAATGATAAATCATCATATATAAAAAAATTATTCTGAACAAAGGCGAAATGTCAGCTTATATTACTAAATATATTTTATAATAAAGGTATTGTATTTTATAAAATATATAATAAAAATATATCATACTGCTATTATAATATGGTAGATTAAATTAGTTATTTCCAAAAATAATGCGATTGAAAATGTCATTGTGTGTATGAAATGTAATGAATCACTAATGACACTAATGATATACATTAAACATTAAAAATTTCAACTACCATTAAAATAGGAACCCACAAATAATAGTTTTAAATTAAAACATAACTAAAATGGTTATTCTTTATTTAAATATTTAATTAATTGTCTAAATTTTAACCTAAAATGTCTACAAAGAAAACTGTGCATAAGTATTTTTATGATTTTTTTTTTTTTGATATAGTATTAACTATTTATAAGAAATCTTGTGATAAATTTGTTATTCTTAGCTATACAAATTGAAAATTCTATAAATTTTCAACTACAAAATGATTTGAAATTTTTTGTGATTTTGTAAAAATTTGAACTTTAAATGTTTATACAAAAAAAATCATTCCTATGCATTTTAAATATTTTTTGAATAACTATAATACAAATTTACGAAAAACCTTGCATTAGTTTTTTAAATTTTTGCGATAAATTTTTTATCGATTATTATATGAAAAAAATTGAAAATGTTTATGAGTAGGTAGCTCAAATAGAATCAAAATTATTTTAGCACGCACAAAAATTTTTATTATAAATATTTAAGTAAATATATATAAGTATCTTGAATGAATATTATATTATTTATTATTAATAGTAAGAATCTTAATCTATATAGTATTACCTAATGAATTATACAACATATTTTATAATACCTATATAATATTTAATACCTACTATGAAATACGTGGTAAACATATTTTTTTGGCTAAATCTATTTTAGCTAGTTAATGCGTATATTATACACAATTTCATAATTGTATTATTCTTTGTGGCTTAAGTTCGAATAATTGGCTAATGTGTACATTAACAGTAAATATAAGGTATGTGTACTGTATATTAAACAATGGACTGTATACCTAATGATCCGTTTAACGTAAGACACTAATTATTTAAAAAAATTTTCTTTTTTTACATAATTTTAAGTAATTTAAAAGCAAAAATTTTCTTTTAACGATATCGCATTTTTTTTTTCAGTGAAATGCATTTAAAGATGAGCGATGTGGTTTCGTACAATAGCACCTAACAAAATATTAGTTCACTATACTCCGTTCGTAATAACTGTTTATATCCACGACTAATCAACTATACAACTACTTTAATTATTTAAATAAAATTATTTTTGATATAGGTATTAGCGAAATTTTAGTCATGGTTGATCAACACGGGGTAGTCCACGCATCCTAATCTCTTGGGTACAGCTGGTACAGTAAAGATTTTATATTATATATATATTTTTTTTTATTATACAATGCTATAACTATCTTTTAAATTAATAAATGAAATGTAATAAACGAAGTATAACAATTAATCGGAACTTAATGTACTCTGTAATTTGTATATCTAATGCAATGAGTGGTGATATGATATAGCGGGCAAAAGTTTTGAGTTTTGGAAAATGATTTAATATCAATAATAATTTTTAAAATACTGTCTGCTTGCTGTTATTTAACGTTAGATGCTCAAGATTAAAAAAAAACTTATTAAGCATATTTGTTTCGTTATTATAGTTGAAGTTTTTTCACACTTTTGAATGATAATAAAATATGTTTTTTATTTCATTAACTGAAGCCCATTCGGAGTTTTTTATTCTATAAAAATTGAATTTAGGAGAAGTTGTTCAATAGTAAAGTTATAAGAATTAAAAGTTTACATGAACGGAGAAGTGGACCAATAATTATTTTTATGGGATACCTATGTCCTTTTTGTATGACTTGATCCATTCATCTAAATGTCTGTTGTCATTAAAACAGTAAATGTTTTTGATATAACGAGTATCTTATTTTAAATGAATTATCCATTACATGCATATCAATCATAGAAAGATATCGTAGAATTAGTCAAATTGTAGGAAGAACGTTAAACATCAATAAATGAAGGTGTAAATATTGGATCCTAATGCTATAATAATTCACGAAATCGACACGTAGTACCTAAAACCATTTCCCATATTATATAGAATAGTTTTTTGATGCGTATACGAGTGCTTAAACAGTAAGTATATTATTTTTCTTAAAAAAAATGCATTCAATTTGTCATTATTGTGTTATTGCGTTATCTTTATGATCGGCACGAGTCGAGGGTGCGGTGACATCCTTTGAGCGTAAAAAATGTAAACGTTTTTATACGTGTTTTAAATATTGTATAAATCGACATAAATTTAATCGTGTTTTAAGCGCGTGATTTATTCACAGTATAACTAAGTATAAACTATAACCATAATATTATATACTGTAGGTACGTAAATTCACTCAACATTATTATGCTATAAATTATAAAATTAAAAGTTTAACGACGTTTTTTCACGTCCCAAAACTGAAAGCAGTGAAAGCTCTTGTCCCAAGAAGAATATTATGTATAGTTAGTACACTTGTGTGTGTATGTGCAGTGTTTTTTTTTTTTTATTATTATTAAAGACGAATATTTACTTTATTTAATGTCCATTATGTGATGATGCGTTGTACAAAAGAATATTATAATAAAATATACTTTAATATATTAAGCTATCGATAAACTGCGAAATGATCGCATTGATTGTTATATTATTACTTTCTGCCTATATAGAACGATTGGAAAATGAACGTTTGACCTCCAACCGATGATATTTACCATGAATGGAAATAATGAAATAGTTTGACGCCTTTAGACAGACATCATATTTCATCAGCCGATAACTATTTACATTTTATATTTATTTTACTATTAAAATTTAAATGAATTGTTTATTATAAAAATGTTTTCTTAATATTTTAGTAGACAGTAGTATATAAATAAATAAACCATTGTTGATAGATACATTTACACATGTACATTGAAATTGTTTAGTTAACAATAATTAATGTGTACTAAAAATGCCATACAAATAATACCGATATATGTATTATAATCTTTATTACAATCATCGTCAGACCGTTATTCGTTAGTAATGCGTATTGTATGTAGCTACTGCTGCAATATTAACATATTATAAATAGGTATTAAAATAAAACGCAATAATTATATAATGCATTATTATTAAAATGAATATAAATAAACAAATAGTGTAAACAGTTATTAGTTTTCAAAATGACATAATTATATAGTCCACTTTTGTTAAGACATACTTAGTAAGACATTTGAGCCTTGTCGCTTCCCTGGCTTAGCCCCCTAAAAAATGTTTTCAAGCTCTATCAAAATAATATTTTTAAAATTAATTGGTTACAATTTTTTTTATATATTTTTTAATATTAAGATAAATTTTATTATTACAAAATCATTATTGATGGTTGATTATTGAATAATATTTTACGTCCAACTCGAAAATCTCAAAACTTACAATGCAACCAAATATAAATAATTGATATATAGACTGTCGAGGATTATTAAAGAGATTATTCATTATAATCCCGTTAAAATAATAAAAAAGAAGAAACATTATCTTAAAATGGTATAAAATATAAATGCATATTAAGTATTGTACTAATATTACACTTAATAACGAATAATACACATGAAATATTATCAATATTCGTAATAATAATTGTTAGGTAAGTACCTATATGTATGTTTAATGTAGGTTAGTGTTCCTGTTGAACATTTTCCAAGTGGTGAATTGGTAATGGGGAGTATCCTTCTCTTAATATTTACCGGGATTTTGGTTTATCATATCATTATAAGTACCGTCGGATGTAGAATATTCTAGTTTCAAAACGATTACATATCCATAATACCTGCTATTACGTACCTGTAAAATATATATATTTTTCAAGAAGAATATTTTTTTCGTCCATCGAGACTGCAATAAATGGCGTCAAACGAAACTCCTGACAAACGTTTATCCACCGTTGTATAATATAATGTAAGTAAACGCCACATTTTAATAATCAATAAATATGTATATATTTTGTAATATTATAATATATGTATATAACGAATTGTAGCAAAATAATTATAAATAGCTATTATGCGCGAACAAATAGTGATGATATGAAACGAGGTATCACCTGATATACCTAACGAGTATTAAATATTATAGAGGTTTCAATTATAATATATATATTATATAAACTCGGAGAACCGCAACCATGTATAATTCCCACGTGTACGTGAATTACACGCTGGTTGGCTTTGAAGTTTAGAACTTATAATACTTGTATATAATATACATAATGAGCACATATATATATTATATGTTTATATAGGGGAGGTATAATTGACTAAGCTCCAAATAATTATAAACATGATGACGTAATACCGACGGCGGTATTATCCGGTGATCCATTTAATGTAAGACACTCGTTATTTAATAATTAAAAAATAAACGTCTTCGAAAATAATTATTTTATATTGTTAAAAACGAAGTATTTTTTTAGCTGCTTACTTTTTTTAATGGCAACATCCATTATTTATTCTTTAAAAATTATAAAATTGTATGACAAGTAATTGTTTTGTTAACAAAAAAAAAAAAACTAACATAAAATATCAATTATATACCCATAAGGCTATAAATAGTTAAAAATAATCAAATTGCAAGTATCTACAGTTATAATAACATGTTTTTAAATTATAACAAAATATAGGAAAACAAATCTGATCGAAAACTGGTTTTGTGTAAAAATTTCCATTTTCTTCAACAATAATAGTTATAAAGAAACTAGCCACTACGAATTTTTTTTACTCTTCAAAGTACTAGATAACTAGATTCATTATGCTACTAAAAAAAATATCATCAAAGTTAAAAATTTCATCACTTTTTCTATTGTAAAATACTCGTAGCTCATCAAATCAGAAAATCTACACTATCATCATTGTAAAATCAATACATTAATACATATAATGGGTCCGCTTAAAACCTAATAGAGAATAATTGTATATAGTATATACCTACACTATAATCAGCGTCGCATTTTTTCATTTGAACAATATTCAATTGTATTTTTCAATTAATTATCAATAATTAGCGTAGATTAAGTTATCGAACTTTTAAGAACGCTTTCTGCAAATAATGTTCTTTCCTACAAACTTCAAACATTCGGTGATTTACAAAACTTTCAAGACACTTTGGTTTCAATTAAAGCAAAAGTATTTTTGTTAAAACACTTAAAATGTATACATACACAATCACTAAATTTAGAGCAGCTCGTTCTGTTGACCATTATATGGTTTTTCTGGGTATCATCCTTTTAATATAAAATAATATAAATAATATTAAAATGTAGGTAGTGCTCATTAGAACTCAACAGATCGATACAATGTACGATTATAATTCAGTCTACTCAAGATTTAAGTACTTCAGGTTAAGTTAGCTTATAAGAGACAGTCTGGGTAGCAACAACTCACTAGGAATTTATTAAAAAAACCAGCTAGCGAATTCCTTCATTCACTTTATATTTTGATAACAAAATACTAATTAGTCAAATAACATCAAGTATCTACAATCTACCTACATAGTGTAAAAGTATTGGACCAATTAATAAATTGTGTTTAGATCGATTATAATTTTAAGTCAAGTTTAATAAAATTATTATTAATTCATTAATAATAATTATAGTATAGGTTGAAACTAGGGTGGATCTATATAATGTGCACATAAAAACAAATTATTTTTATTAATTTCTACATTATGGACTCTAATAAACTATTTTCCATAAAAGTTAGATCAATAGGTTCCTCGAGACTTAAAAGGTTATAGCTTTATTTTGTCAACTCCTATAAAGGGTTATTGGGTAAATCATAGTAACCACACATAAATTTGGTTTTGGCTCACGAAAATTTAATATTTTTTTGTTCATTTAAATGATTGTCATTGGTTACACATTATATCACTATAATAATTAGTAGAAATATGGCGTATAAACATTTATGAAAATTGAAAGGTTTTTTTGTGGATATTTTAATTTTGAAACGAGTTAGGAATTTAGGTGGATTTTTTAAATGTTTAAATGGTTATTTTTCCAAGTAAAAAACTCATTTTTAAATTAAAATATCGTAAAACTACTTCCAACTAATACAAGAATATATAAAAAAGGTACATTTTATTGTTTTGTAATATTTACAATATTATATATCTTTCTATATTATAAGCCACTGCCCACTATGACTATATTATAAAGATTTGAAAGTTTTATGTCTATAATTTTTAAATGATTATTTTTACATATAACTTTTAAAATAAAAACAGTTTTATGCAATTGTAATATCTCAATACTTAAAAATTAAGGAAACTGGAGTAGTGATTTACTGTCTTTAACTAACATACGTGCAACAAGGGAATTTAAACGTGTTATTTTCTAATATACCTATTTATCTTAGATATATCTTAGTTATTTATTAAATATAGATAAGGCCATATTATGTTTTTGTTTCTATCATCTAAGTCCTCAAAAATCATTTAAAGTAGAAAAATATTGTGATATTTAACTTTTTGAAAAAAATAAAATCAAAAATTTAAGAAAGCCGATCACAATTTGCCTTTACCTAAAATTAAAATCTTTTTCATAGTTTTATCTCTTTCTCTGAATCCACCAGTAGATGTATTGAAAATAGAACACATCTAAAATCGTATTGTTGTTCCTAAAAGCTAATAAGAGGACGCATCCACTCAAATGTGTCATCTCATAGGTAAGGATGACTAGCAATTTTGTGTTCAGCAGCTCCAATTATGAGTTGTAGTATGAATAAACAAGTAGTAGTAAGTAAAATATTACAATTTTATCATGATTTACTTAAAAAATAAAATATAAGAAAACCCACGCGAAAACACCTGACATAATATTTCCTTTAAATTTTATAATAAGCTAATTCACATCATTATTGAAAGTAACTATACAATTTTGGAACCACTAAAAATAAATGTTGACATCTTGTACGTTTGTATGACAAAGACATCATAATAATATGATGGTGTGTCGCACCTTGGAACGCGACATTATTATTATTATTATTGTGTTAAAGTCTAATATGGTGTCATTTATTTAGAGTGTTTGTAAATAATATGATTGTAAGATGATGTTTAAAATATTTATATCCTGTTCAACGCGTATTTAAGTGTATGGGCAAATTTGAGAAAATATGTCGATGTGTGTACAGCATGTGCAGCTGGTACAGCGTTATCGGAGGACGGAACGCGGTGATTCGTTTTTCGAAATGGTTTTATTATGATTATAATGTATCACACAACAATAATTTAATGTTTATCGAGTGCTAACCATGTGTTTATTTTCAACATTTATGTTAGAAAAGAGAAAAAATGTAAACATTAAACAAAAACTGAAATATCGCCCAGATGTAAGCTGAACACATATTCGTTTGTTATATTTTCACCGGACCTATATATATATAGGTACTATATAGAAACATGTTATATGGCGGTACAGGGAATGCGAACACTAACCTACATTTTTACAATTACTTTATTTTTGAAAAACTTTAAGTTACTGCATTTTACTTATAGCAGAATAGTATAATAATATATTCAAATTTTAAAAATTTAAAATTAAGATGTATACCATGTACCTATTATCTAGTACTATCTGACAATAGTTTTTGCATCCAAAGAAAAAGTTTATGTATTGAGTAGTGAACACCTGATAGTGATTACTCTGACGGCGTACGTAGGTATAAGGTACCCTTTGAATGGGTACCTATTTTTTACAATTTGCTTTTAACTTCATAATATTGAATTCTGGTTGTAATTTGTCTTGAATATTTTTTATTCTGTATGTTATTTTGAACCTAAATAAAAATTCGTTTGTTAAATCTATGTAATGATTTAAAAACACGCCGAATATTAATAATGATTAATATTTTTTTTTGTTTTTTCCATCAATATTGCATTATAATAATAACAAATAATAAATTTAATACAAAATTAATTTGTTTCTCTTCACCATTTACCTTGTCAGAACAAAATTATATTTCACATTTCCCATAACATATATACTATACAGTATACGTACATAATAAATGTTGTAATAACGAAAATAAATATTTACGGGACTAATATATATCGTTGCATGTAAAATTGTATTCTATAATTTGAGTAGTTTGACACTTTTTATTAACCTCTAAATTAGAATTTTCTTCGTCATATACAGTGACTATATCTTACTATGTAATAACTATTACCTTTGCTTAAACAAATACTGTAGTTTTCCTTCAATACAGAATTCAAATTGTGTAAATAGACACATTTTTTACGTTTTGGGGTATTAAACGTTATAAAATATTAATGTTTAACGTTGTTGCACTTTCAAACGTTATTTAAACATTTAAGTGTTATGTAAAAAATAAAAAAACAAAATTGTAAACACCAATGAAATTGAACATAAATATAAGATTTACCTATTAGCTATTTTATTACAGAAATAATATGTAATAATAAAATCTAATAAGTATATTATTTAATAAAAAACAAAAACAAAATATTTTAGAAATTATTTACTATTATTGTTAATAGAAGTCAGTCAACTTCAAATTGATCATACATCTATAACTCTGCAAGTTTAATGAAAATGAATAAAATCGAAATATTCATTGAAATTATATTTTATGTATAATATAAATGGTCTAGGTTTGGTGTAAGAAAATACAACTATTATTTTTGGTAACGTTATTTGTAATTTTTTTTTCTTAATTCAAATATTTTATTAAGAGTTTTTTTTATTTTTCTTATGATTTTAAAATATTTTTTTTCATTAAAAAGTTTTAAAACTATGGTTCGATTTGGTATTATATTAGGTTTAACGAGCTATTATACGAGTATGGTTGAGTGATTTGAAATATATGAAATGTACGAAAGTAATAGTGTCTACGTATGTATTAAAATATATATTATGTTAATAGTTTAATACTCCGTTTATTATAAAAAATAATTTTCAACTGATTTTTGTAAATATTAAGTTTCGTGGTATTTATTATACTTCTAATTTAGCGAACAATGAGTTAAATTATGCGTCACAACTTGCAGTATTATACTATTTCTATGAACTCGAAATCTTACAAATTCCACATTATAAATAAATATAGCTGTTTAATTCATTTTATACAGTTATCAAAGCTGGCGCTATTTATATTTAAAAAAAATAATAAAGATTATTTACTTGGAAACGTTAAACGTTAATTCTTATTAATAAAAGCTTTTTCGATTTGTCGAAAATCATTTTAAAATATTTTTATATTATTTCGTTTTACCTACGCTGGATCAAATTATATTACTTAAAGTTGTATATTTAAGTTATTTAAAATATGTTTTGTAAAATAAAAGAAGTGCATTTATTTTCTTTAACAAAATCGTGTGTTCCTGCTGTATGAAAAAAAGACGAAAAGAAATATAAAGGCCATCAAAGACCGTCTTCAGAGCGAATTCCCTAGTTTTTATTTATAAAAATATCACTACTTATTGTGTATTTTTGAATATTTATTTTTCTCGTACGAAATCGAATATTTTATACAAATTTATTCATATGGAAAATGAAAAATATTTATATATAACCTAACTCCTTTGCATTATTTCAATATGAAAAAAAAATAATAGAAATCTTTTTTAAGATTATGAATTAAATACAGTTACTATTGTTTATAATAATAATGTATGATGGTTTAAAATTTTATATACGACTAAAAAACTAAAAATCGTATTTTCTTAGTTATATTGTTAAAATAATTTGAATCAAATATTCGAACACCAATGACAAAACAATGAAATATTAAATTTCATAATAATGAAATAATAATCTTAGAAAAAATAGTATAAAATGCTTTGAATGTATACCTACTTAAGATTCATTATTATAGAATATATAACTTAAATTAATATAGTTAAAACTTAAAATACATCATAAATCATTCAATTATAAACTTTTAAACTGTTTTAAATCAAATGCACGTACGTACAAACGTAATTAATGTGGCATATTTATAGAATAAAAGTTAAATAATTGTTTATAAAATACATATAAAAATTTGTTATTGAGAAATTATTAAAAATATCATAAAAAGTAATAAAAATGAAAAAATGATTTAAAATATGTTATAACAATACAGAACAATAATATAAAATAAAAACACCAAAATTAAATTGGCCATTACCTGATTAAAATTCTAAGTTAAGGAAACTAATCATTACAGAATATATAATAAGTTATAATACAGTATATAAAGCATAACGATTGCTCTAATGTCGACTAAAACAGAACACGACTCATGAGCCATGATGAAGGAAAAGACCTAAAGACTCCTCAGCCACCTCTTGGCTACGCCACCTTAGGGTAATAATGTCTATAAATTGACTCACCTGCAGTGATTGGTACAACAACTGCGTACAATGCGTAAAATCGTTTCATGTTTGAAAATCGTCCTGCAAAATCGCTGGCGAAGACTAAACATCTGCAGTCGCATGTACTTCACGATGTTGTAGATAGATACCGATAATAACGACTAACTGCGATGTGCTTATAACTAAGTTTTGTATTTCGTGTGCGTCAAACGAAATTGGGAACGACAAAGCAACATCGGTGTGCTCCGACCGCCAAACCACTAATGGAGGAAACGACAATATATCTCCGAGGCCCTCGTCTTATACATCTCTTGTCCAACGAGTCCGTCAATCTAGCCGTTATAACTACTGTGGGGCACTGGGGCGAGCCGGAACGGTTGTGATGTGACAAAATCGAATTGATCGACTGCTAGGCGTTTTCTCACCATATATACCTACCAATATATATATATATATATATATATAAGTATTTTAGGAACTCTATGATTGACAATAATTATAGATAATAGCCGATTTAACGTTCCATATATACCTACCTTCTATAAATGAGGAATAAATATAGTAACTATTGCGACGTCATATAGTTATATTATATTCTACAAGTAGTAGTTGCTATACATCTAAACAGAACGATCACTCGCGTGCAGTTATTTCTGTTTATTTACTTTTTTTTTTTTTTGGCGGTGAGACAAAGCAGTGCAAAGTGACGGAAACGCTACGCGTTGTTCTATGATACGGTCGCTAAGACAAAACGATTATATAGTATTCTCTGGAACGAAAAACAAAATATTTGACGCTCAAGTATATAGGTATAATTGTGACGTGAATTTTACTATTAATTACATTTTTTTTTTTTTAGTCATTTAATAAACACATTTTACCAGTAAATTTCCAAAATTTATTAAAAAATGTTAAAATTGTATTAAACATAATTTATAGTTTATAGTGTTTATACACATTCAATTATTGTCACAATATTATAAAAAAAAAAAGATAAGTAAAACATAAAATAATAAAATAGTCTTCGATCCCTTCGATACCATAAAATTAAATAAAAATAATAATCACTGATCATAAACCATGATGGATAATCTGTTATATTATTTTAAATTTCAATTTGTATTATATTCCTAATCTAACTATTGATAAAAAGTAAAAAACACACAAAGTGATGGTCATTCGATTTTTATAACATTAAAAAAAATTTACCTTACCTGCAGTAAAATTGCACTAGATAAATTTATGTGACTTGCCTCGCTAATTAAATATAGGTAGGTGACTTATAAGTACGATGGTGACGAATCACTAGTAATTAATTATAAAATATCTACGAATAGTACGAGTACTTACATATAAGTATATAACAATCGTATACAAATTTAATTCATGACGTGTTTTATTTTTAATATACTTTTCATTAGGGTTTTTAAAGTTTTTAAACAATCACTATTCACTTGTCATCGTCATTGTATTCGCCTTGAAAAACTGAAAATTACTTTAATATTACTACATAATATATATATATATATATTATAGCTGGTATCACAATAGGTCGATAGATAACTAAACTTATATTAAATCAAAAACAAAAAACAAATTACTGTAATACCTTAGTTGTTATCTGGAATTTTAGATTAAATTGTTATTCTGATAATAATATATTCATCTCACGACAATACGATTCCTAAAAATCAGAGACTATGTATTACATGTATTATGAAAATATACAATACGATGACAAAATAAATAACATAATGTGTAGCTGTAACTTGTAAGCTTGAGCAGTTTTTTACAAATTGAATTGGCCCAATGCAATGCAACCAAATGACTATATTTTTTGGTAAAATTGTTTTACATCAGTATAATACTCGTATATGATTAGATATCTAAATCTATAATATTGATATGAGAGTATTATAACTATCGACCAATACCTATTTTGAAACTTATGAAATAAATGCACGATATATGTAATATATATTATATAGATAATGTATGGATCTTTAACCATAATAAATTGTGCGTTGATCTATTTTCAAAAATTATATTAAAATTATATACAACGTTGAATGTTTTTCAATAATAAAAAAAAAGAAAACATGTAAGTCATTCATCAAGTTAAATAATAAAAATTAATCATTAAATATGATAGTGAACATAAGTGCATAACTATGTAAATTAATTATCCTTATGCAATATTAAATAGACTAGACAATTATTTAAAACACAAGACAATAGGTGATCTCTATGATAAACCATCAAAACCAATTCTGCATTTCCTCTACATCTAAAACTGCAAATAAGTGAAATAGATATAGATACTCGTACTTCTGAATTAGTATTGAATATTCGAGAGTGATCGTTGATGTGAACTCGCGTGCAGTAAACATAATAATATTATAATTGCATGGTTGTCACATTGATTTTATTGTTTTATTTTATTCTTTATGATAATTGGTAGTCGTAAATATATTAATTTATAGTATTTTTTATTTCGTGTTTAACTGTATTAATTAACATAAGATATTTTTACCAACAACCAGACAACTCCTGAAGGTAGTATTTAACGTATGCGTTATTTTAAGTGATTAAGGAACTCGAATAAAGGTTATATCATTACATTTTATAATTATATTATGATGCAATAACTAATTTTTAAATAAATAATTCTATGAAATTTTATTATTATTATTATTTTATTTTATAGTGTCTTAACTATATGTTAAAAACCTCACATAAATGTAGTTATCTATGCGTACACAGGAACCCTTCAACTACATTTGCAACAGTTATATAAAGCAATAAATCAATACTTATAGCGTGCAAATCGAATAAATTCAACGGAATTAGAAAATTATGGTATAATGCAATCCATAAAACAAATATTTGTCAACGTTTTGCATATGTTAAACATGATATAATGTTTATCATACATATAAATTAGATCTCTGATATACCTAGGTATACTATTGTAATATACTAATATCGTATACGTACCTGTATAATATCCGACGAGCGCAGCTGTTAATACTATTCGTTACAGCGAAAAAAATATATTTATAAGAGAAAAATATAAAATGCCAATACGATTTTATATGTTATTTATAAACAATAAATATTGCAACAATTTAATATATTTAAATAATATTATACTGAGCATATTGAACATAATGTACATTCACATCGTTGTGTACATAATAATGGATATTAATACTCGTCTATACAGTATAATATTTGTGCAGACATTTCAAAATAATATGTATGTATAATATATATAATGATGTGTAATCTAAAGCTGAATGTTTGTTTTGGACTCATCATTATTGGTGGTTGAGACGTTTTTCATATTGAATATTATATATTATACTTAATTATAGAATTCTTGAAAACTGAAAAATTTTCTGTTCCTCTAATCATAGTTCACTGGAGTGATCATTTTATGGTAAAAAAAAAACTGATAATGATGAACTTAATTTACATATACTTAGTGTAATATCATATTATATCCACCAGATTAAACATTCAATACGTTTTTAATTAAAAGATAATTTGTGATTTTGTTGAATTTCATCGAATTTAAACTTAAAAGCTTATAAAAAAATATTTTGCTCGTATATTTTTAATATTTTTAAAATTCTAAAGGAAAAACTTTTTTAGAATCTTTATTAAGACGTACGTGCTTTTTGATCAAATCTATGAACTATGTTATATTAACACTTAAAATATTCTAAATACTTGGAAAATGTTATTGAATATAAAAAAAATTATAATTTCAGGTACTCAAAAATGTTTCAAATTTCCATAGTTAAATAATACCCTTTGAATAATTATTTAATAAAACCAAAATCGTTGTAAGATAAATCGAGATTTTACTCGTGAATTGCGAGTTTATCAAACTTATAACTTCAAACGCTCGTTATGACTTCTGGTGTATCTTCACTATTCCTTTTTATAATATTATTTTAGTAAGCAAAACGTGGAGAATATAACACAAGAGACATTATATTACATTTTCAAACTTAAAGTAGGTAGGTAATGAATATTATACATTAAAAAAATTGTATAATAACTACTATAAAATAATTTACAAATGTTGCTAATTTTAAGGATTTCATAAATATTTTAACTTAACGTGATAGTAAATAAATGCATTTATATACCTATTGATATATATTTAAAAATGTAGGTATATTAACAACAACAAAATAAATAACAACTTATGGGGACATTTTTATTGAATTTTCCAAGTTTTTTTACCATCAAAAAATTGTATACACATAAATTTAAAAATTGTAAAAAAAAAGTAGATATATTAAAATATCTATTTATAGCAGAATAAGGACAAAAATATAGTTAAATTTATTTCAGATCTAGTAAATTTGTATATAGATATGTAAATATTCGGTGAAACTTTCAAGTTTTTACAGTTATTTATTAATATGTTTACAACAAAACACATAAAAAAATAACAATCAATATAATATTGTCAAAATAGTTTTTTTATAAAAATTCCGACTTTCCTTAATTATTTTTTTGTTTTTCTTAGTAACTTGAAACTTTTAACTTTTGAATTCCTTAAAGTACTAACTAGATGTAATTTTTCCATCAAAAACTACACTCAAAGTTGAAGTATTTTTGTTATTCAAAAAAGTGATGATTGTCACAAAACAAAAACATTTTTTAAAAAAAAACTTCACTCAGAAGTCAGAATCTTATAAAAATATCAACTTAAGTCGGCGTGCACTGGGAAAATAGTGATAACTAAATGTGAAAATATCATTGAAGTGCTTTTATTTTTTTTTTTTAGTTCTTCTTCGTATAAAGTGAGATATAACACGTGCAATTGCACGTAATCATCGTCAATTTTTAATGTAAGCACATAATACTACTGCCAGTCAACAAAAAATCGTTTTGAGTATTGATACTTTAATGTGGCGCAGGATGTAACGGTTAACGTTATCGATCAAGATTTCCAGAGCGATCATGCCTATGGGAAACTAAACAACACAAATATTATATTTTAAATAGAAAAAGAATATTTATAATAAATGGTAATAGCCAATTATATAATATATACGTAAGTAGTATGGTTGACGTTTCAGGCGTTGAATATTTTAAACTTTAACACGTATGAATGACGGGGCCGCACGTCACACGACTGCATATGTACCTATGAATAATATTTATGACATTAATTATTTTGAGGCATAGGTATAATATGACCTCTAACGAGGGTCTACCACACGTAGGGCTGCGGTGGGGGGATATTACAGTACACTAGTGACGAGTCCAACACTTTTTTTTATTCTTTTCTTTTACGCCATCAATTATTAATGGCATTTTGACCGTTTTACAGTTGTAATTTTACAAAATGAAAATCTATGATAAATTATAGCTAAATATATCTTCTGAATAAGTTTCCTTAGTTATCCATTTTTCTTCATTTTTTTCGTATTTCGAGATATATTGAAATGTTCTTATTTTTATATATATGTATATGTATTTATTTGCTTGAAGCATTTTTAAAACTGTAAATTTAGATGGTGACGATGATGATAACAATTTGAGATGAATTCAGAGTGGAAACTTTCACAAGAATTTGTAATAAGACTATTTCATTAGAACTTTCTAATACTAACAAAAACACTAAGAGAAAAATACTATTATTAATTATCATTTATCATATGTTTAATCACTAAATACCTAATCACAAAGTTCATTTATTTTATTATTTTTTGGTTTTTTAGCCATGAAACTTCCTACAAAACAATGTCCTACTTCTGTTGGATTAAGAAATAGTAAACCAACTATATTATTTAATTTTACAGTACCAAGCCTGGCCAAAGTGGAAACGGTATTCCCATATTTGTGTTGTCTGAAAGGTTAGGTCAGATAGTGTTAATTGATTGGTACATTGATATCTCAAAGTCTAAAACAAACTTGTTTGGATTTATTCAAACTGCGTTCATTTTTTTTTAATAATTCAGTATATTTTTTAAAGTTTTATCGGGTAAAAAACAAAAAAACAATGGAATATGATATATAATACAAAGATAAGTAGATACTAATCGCGTTGTATCATCGTGTACGGAATTATACATTACAGTGTATTTTTTGTTTGTTTAAGATGTGTAATCACTTTTTTTCGTGTGGGAACTTACTAAGACCCTTTTTTTAATGTTTTAATAGATGCAAATATTATGATATAGTACCTTTAAGAACATATACGTTTCTATAACAGGCAAAATGATAATGTTTAAATTATTAAGCATAAAATTATAGCAAAATTATAAATAAACTACAGTAAAATTACGTTAAGTTTTTTTTGATTGGTAACATCAGTAGATCACTTTATTTTTTAAATTATTTTGGTAGCAATATTTTCCTGCTGTTGTTGAAGGTCGAATTATCAATTTTAGTTTACCAATTGTCAAATTGATCTAATTTTCAAACAATATTGTAAAAATCGAAAATTTAATGCAATAGGTTGCTCATAAGTTGTTCATTTCATTATTAAATACATACGCCAAAGTTATTTATAAGTATTTAAAGTTAAATTTATTTACCTACTCAATTCATCAAATTTAAGACAATTTTCAAATTATTTTGTAGCTAAAAATATATAAAATTTTTAATTTGAACACCTTATCCTACATCCTACCTTATCGTACATATTAAGTTATATTATAATAATATGAGATAATATTACAATATACTATTGTCTATTACTATCTAATATAATATGATATTTGGTTTTGGTAAAAGTTTTTTAAATACTTTAATCTATCATATTATTATAATATATGGGTAATAAATTATAAAATAATAATTTGCCAATAACAATGTAGGTAATATAAATATTATTAAATATTCTTAGATATATTGGCTGATTATGACGATCAGTCGATTTGTTTTTCATCATATTATACAATGATTTATGATTGATCCAAATTTAACATATCCATTAAACTATTATTAGTTTTTAATCAATGATTAGTTACTATCGATACACATTGGTATTGGGCGAGATGAGATAACTAAAGAAAAAATATTCAAGATTAAAATATAACCAACGAAAAGGATAAAATATTCAAATTAAAAACAGTTTGAAAATGGTCTGTTTAATAGAAATCATTTATAATAGTTACATTGTTTATTGTTTAGTTACATAAAAAAAACAACGTAAATTTGCTTGTTTGTATACATATACATTTTTAATATAATTTGTTTTTTGTTTCGTTATTTTTAAAATTATTAATATCACATTAAAGACAACATGCACAGTCAGATATAATAATGTTATTATTTTTTTTTTTTTTTGCTTTATTTTATTACAATAAAATTGCATTATATATTTTAATAAGGTTATTAAATAAAAATCATATAATAAAATGTACAAAAATAAAAAATAAAAATATATTCCCTTCACTTTTGGGATAGATGTTTACAAACAAAATGAATGGTGATCATAGTAGAAAGTCAATTATTTTTCAATAATAGTTATTAATAAATTATCATACAATAATAAAATAATATGTAGGCACCTACATCCTTATTGATTGTTGTAAAATCATTATTTATTATATTTTTACCACTCAGTAACTTGACATGCTCAAAAGAACTTAAATCCACCTATTTAATATTATAAAATAATATATCAACCGATAATCTTATTAAAAAAAATACACGTGTTCAATAGAAAACGATACACTGCGGTGTTATAAATTATAACACTATGGTACAGAACTCAATACGCATAAAATACTGCAATTAACTACAGCTTTTCACAGTATTTTATTATTTATATGAAATGAAATGATTCTGCAAACTGCGAAATACCATGTCGTCAACGGTCGAATCGGTCGATATATTATTTTCGCACCACAATTCTGCGATACCTTGCATTGATGTTATGGTGAGGAAAGGTGGAGGGGGGTGGTAGAGAAAAATAAGGAAACAAATTACAAAACAGCAAAAAAAAACAAAACAATCTCGATTTATGAAAAAAGTAATCATGAATAATAATATTTATTTATTAGGACGTGAAGATCATCACGGGAAATGAATAATTCGTGTACGGAAATTACATTGATATATATTTATATGAAAAAATAATAAATTAAGAAGCGTTTGCATCGAAATCCGAAGCTCGCGGCAGTATATATAGTTGTAAGCCTGGGGAATGAGCTGCAGTAGCTTGAGTCGTGCGCGTGTGCCCGCGACACCGTTAAGTTAATCTAGCCTAGCAGCGTATATCATGTAATAATTTATTCTTCGTACGTTCGCGTTGTTTTCTCCGTATACTATACCTGTGTCGTGACGATTCTTAACGGCGGTGGCGTAAACCGTTTTAATGAGGTAAGCACACACCGACTGAAAGGTAATAACGTAGGTAATAATAATATAAACATAACAATAATAATAGCAATGCGATCGGGTTGTGCGGATATAAAATACAGGGCCTATACAATGCATGTACACCGTAAATTGGCAAATCGCATCATTTTACACAAATATAAATTATATAATATCGCACTTTAAAACGTTGCCGTGTATACAGGCAAATGTGTGTTATACAGGGCAATTGATCCGAACACGCTCATCCTCATTTTTCCTTTAATACCAATAATGTATTTGTTCATATTATTCTGATTATTGGAATTTTTAAGTATACGTACTCTGCAACAATTTACCATACTTATGATTTGAGAAGTGTGTAATAACGCAAAAATAAGACAAATAAAATAAAATAAAAAGATAAGTAGTAAGATAAAAGTATAAGATATAAATATTGTTATGTGATGATGTAGTTTAGATAAATTATATGCTAGGCAAACACAAGGGACACAAGCCTTGAATGAATGCCGGATTTATTATAGGTTATTTAAATTTGCGTAATTACCTTCCTCCTGCAGATTGTTAGCGGGTTCTCGAGGTCGTAATTCGAGAATGACCAAGTACACCGTAATAATAAAATATTAATTATTAAATTATAAAAAAAATTAATGAACAAAATATAATATATAAAATTATATAACTATATAAATATTGATCCGCATACACCTTACCTTATCCGCAGCTATGTCTGAATGCGCAGATGACGTAATAAGATAAATAAAGGTTTTAAACACTCAGATTAAAAGAAAACAACACTGTCATAATTTCGATTAAAAAAAGGAAATGGCCCAGTTGTCACTCGCAATGTCTGGTGTTGAAGTGTCTTGGGTACTCGTGCACTTATTACCTTGATGAGTGCTTATGCACCTGAGAGGAGATGATCTGGTCGAGCCTGCCAGAGTCGTAGGCAGTTTCATCAAAGGCCTTGGTGTCTCCAAAGAAAATTGTCTTAGTCCCTGGTAACAGAGACCCCGATTGGACCATCCTTTGCCCCCAGCGGCACATGAAAAGGATTACATGTGTTGCGCCGCACCGTTATAATCACGTATAGTGTCTTACGTGACCAATAAACAATACGAACCGTTCCCTTTATCAGTGATTTAATATACTTATTGGGGTTATAAGGATTATCTGCTTGTGACAATTTTACCGTTATTTATTTTATTGAATAAGAATAAAAAATTTACAATCATGATATGTGAGCATATCATTACAAGTGTCTGCGACGATATAAGAATCTATTTTATCAAATTAGAACTAACCTTCTTCGCTGTAAATCGATACGACTTTTTTGATGTTTGATTTAAAAAGTTTTGATACATCTAAAACAAAATTTAAAATAACTGTCATTTTTTATAAGGATAATTGTCCTGAAAAATAGATTAAATTAAGGGCTAAACCCAGTTTAATTTTTCACAAGTTTTTTAATTTAATTGATTGTAAATGATAATATATTTTATATTAAAAAAAATAGGATCAACTATTGGATTAGATATGGTTGTTTGGTCATTTTGAAATTTGATGTAGGTATATATAAATAAAAATTCGAACTATACCTACCTATTAGATTATAGATTTTCACTTCTGAGTAATTTAACTTTTTATGATTTGTAATAGTTGTACGTGTATAATAATAAGTATTAGACTAAAATTTATTACGCTCCTACATATATTTTATAAAAAAAAAAAAAATATTATTGAGGACTATTTTTCATAAAAATATATCATAGTTAAATAAACCAAAGACTATTGTATGAATCACGAACTTTTTATATGCGTCAATATTCTCGAGAACATATTTGATTAACAATATTTGAAAAGGACAAGTCGTCTATGTCAACACAGAACCCTTCTCGAATGATTTTAAAAAATCTATGTATATTAAAATACGGTATTTAAACAACTACGAGTCTTCCTTAAGAATATAAAAATCATATTTTAAACAAATCTGCAATATTATAAAATGATAAAGTAGGGTTGAGCATGTCTAAGGAATTACCCTGTAGCCTAGATGCATAGATTAGATATAAATTAATCTATTTTAAGAAATATTATAAATATACAACTAGTTTCAATCTAACTCAGATTATTTATAAGTGTGTATCCATTCCACGAATGACCGAATCACTTACCTATATGGTATAAAAAATCCAAATGATTGAAAACGAGGTTTTCAACATTCGTATAAATTATTCATCATCAAATTAAAAAAAAATGAAATAAAAGCCAGCCCATTTAGTAAATCACCTTGTATACATATATATTATATTACGCATATTTGCGTACTTCGCTCAGTCTTTGTTGCGGTGGCGTGCCGACTCGGCTTTGTCAGCGTGCGGATCAGACGAGAATGTTTTATGGTCGTCGTTCGTAAGCCACTGCTGAAGTATAAAATATGTATATACACGAGAATATGTAATACATATATTATGGATGGAGTGCTGCAGTATGACCGGGGCGGGCTTAATAACATGGTGCCCCGGAGGTATTATATTTATATGTGTGTGTGTGTGTGTGTGTTAAGGGCAATGTATAATACCGGTCAATTTAAATCACGAATGTAAAAAAAAAAAAGATTTTTTGTGCAATCCATTTTGTTAAATGTGTTATTACTAATAAATAATAATTATATAATGATGCTATAGGTATGTATGCTTATAGGTACCTAGACAATTTTTTTAGGACAGGCCAAGTGATAAATATGAAAAAAGATTCTAAGTTTTTAATTTTTATTTTAAATTCTACTAACTACTAAGTGATTATGATACTATGATAATATGATATCCACCAGTATTAGGCCTGACTGGCCTTTCTCGTAGTTTTGCCAATGATCTTAATATAATACATTTTTATAATTATTATTAATACAAAAAATATTGCACAAAAATTAATTTGTTTGTATTTATGATTCCAATTTCCCATACTGTATCAAATTTCCCGGTATTCCGCATTGCCCGTAAGATATAT
Source organism: Aphis craccivora (assembly GCA_009835225.1). Taxonomy (NCBI): domain Eukaryota; kingdom Metazoa; phylum Arthropoda; class Insecta; order Hemiptera; family Aphididae; genus Aphis; species Aphis craccivora. The sequence continues at coordinate 10,241 of VUJU01001356.1, read as the reverse complement.
TATGTTTAAGCACCTTCGACGAGAATATCGCCATCTTTAGGTATTAACATAATATGTATATATTATACGTGATATACAATAGTGTATGATATTGTAATAATGTACTTTAAGTCCGTATTTAATTAAAATAAATAAATATTTTAACGAATATCATAGTGTGAATATGAATCATGTATTATTTATGTATACTAAAAATATATAGTATGAAGATTATAATATATTAATTAAAAAATCAAAACTGCTAAATATTGTATACTCACCTATATAACACTGCGTTCAATACTATAACATAAATGGTAAATCGATTACTGATAAAAAATAGAAAAGTAGGTCTGATTGCTCTGTATATGTGCGTTTGTAGGTGTCGAGTGTAACCTTGTCACTGAATAATGCATGTGTACAATGTATTGTATTACATGTTTTCAAAAGAGATGGGCGAAGATAGCATTACGGTCTATAAGCTAAAGCTGCTATTCCTAAAGTCCTAAACTAATAAGCATATATTTTTATCTTATTATATTTAAATTGCTATCTAAGTTATTTATTTATTTATTTATTTATAAGTGTAATTAGCATTTTACAATTATCTATAATGCATACACGTAAATCAATATTTAAATTCCCGAAGACTAGGAGAAGGTTTGTAGTTTTGTTTTTAACTCATATCATATTTGTTGGTTTTTTTTATTTATTTAAAGTAATAATAATTATGGTAATATAATCTGTAAAAAATGTCAACTATTTAAATAAATAAGAACATATTTCATGTTTATAAGAAAAAAACTAAATCCATGTATACCTATGAACTGTAGTCCTATATAGAAACTTATAAAGGTTAGAAAAAATGAAAGTACGACCTTCCCGAGTCTCTAGGAATCTATTAAAATAATTTTTATTGAAAACCGTTCATTATTATTAAGCTTATAGAAGAAAAACAAAGAAACATTAATTTATATATATATTATATATAAGTGATTTCCATTGATTACAAATGATGAGATAGGTAATAAAATAGTTAATATGATTGGATATAATTTTCCGTGTTAACATATTATACAGTAATAAAGGCTAATAAAACTATTCTATATAAAATGTAAAATTGAGTAATAACTAGTATATTATTCTACGTATATAAGAGACAAAATGTATGGCTGAAGTTATATTTAATCGATTTTAACAAAAATAAGCAATTATTAAGAATATTTCAATTTTAAGAAGATTTAAGGGAGAATTAGATTTAGATTCCTAATAGATTACTCCAATTTTTCTTTGGATTGGTTTATAGTCCCTATAAATAATATTTAACTCATAATTATATAACCACACATTAATTTTTTTTGCGCTTGCAATTTGATTAGTGATGCGTAAAAAAAAAAATCACCAGTTACAGATGGATTAATCATCTCAGGATTGGGTTAATACGCCGGGTTGTACAGAAAATACAGCTAGTTTTAAGTACTAAATAATAGATAAAAAAGTGGGCAAGTGGGTACCGCTCTGCTGTACATTAGGTGCCGTGTGGATCATTACTATATATTATAGGAATGTTAAATTTGAATCCAATGATAGTTATCATGGTGTACGAAAAACGATTCTGAACGAAGATGATTTGTCAGCCTAGGATATAATTTCCAGTGGTTGGTGAAAAAGGTGGTTTATGTTTAATGGCCTGAATACACCAACATTTAAGTTCTTTTATAATTATTGTAAGCTAAACTTATAAAAAATCTTGTATTAAAATTTCAACTCTTAGCTAGGTACTTATACAAAAAATTTTATGAATTATACCTACAAAATAATTTGCAAATATTCGGTTTTGACGAATATTTGTCAATATTTGAACTTCAAATGCTAATAAAAAAAATTGTGCCTATGTATTCTAATAATTTTTTAATCACTATAAAAATAACTTATGAGAAACTTTGTATTCAATTTTTAAGGATTTTGATTGGGCCAAAAAAATTTTATCGACACTTCAAAAAAAAATTTTCAGTAAAATTGAAAAATTGAAAATTTCAGTTGTCTATAAATAGCTCAAAAAAGTAAAAATATTTTGAAAATTAAATCATGTAAGGAAAATGCCTATCTAAATAACTAGTGCAATTTTCAAGTATCTACGACTTATATTGAATAATAACAAATATTTCTAAACGTTTGAGGATAAATCGTTATCGTTACGCTATTTCGTAAAAATTTAAAATTCAAACTCACTTAAAATTTTTCCTATAATGATACTTCGAGTTTTATCTACAACTACTTGAAGGAAAACTTATTGTTGTATTTTTAATCCTTAGTTATAAACACAAAAAAGTTATGATTTTTCAACTTCAAAATTAAGCATTATTTCGACACGTTCTCGTGTACACACGAAAAAAAAATAAAAAAAACACACAACAATTATAAGTTTCAAAAAATTACAAACGTCATTGTAAATCGATAACCCTGCAGATATGATGTCAAATATGAGCTATTATAGATATTCCTACCTATATAATAATAATATGTGACTATCATTTTGTCTGTATTGACTTATAACACTATACCATCTTACTGAATAATAATTATACGCACGTGCCGGCTTACAAGATGACACGATGTTTTAAACTATTGTTGAAATACCTTCACTTTTTTAATTTATTAAAAAATAATCCATCGAGTTAAGTGTTTTTAAAAATATTGGTTTCATTGTTTTACACATTAATTACTGAATACTGTCCATATCTACACAGTTTCAAATAAAAATAATTCTATAATAATATTATAATTTATTTTTCATTTATGTTTCCTGATAAAAAAATTATGTATACATATAGATTAGCATAAATATTATTGTTTACAATTAATATAAACTTTGTGTTATCCATGTAGGTACTACCTAATTTAAAAAGTAGATTAACTTTTTTTTAACTAGGTTAATATTTTTTTCAATAACATTGACTTACGCTTAAAGTGTTAAATTTATTATTTTTTGATTATAACATAATTAATTTGTGTTTACTTAAATTTAAAATATTTATTAACTAATACTGAACCGCAAAAACTGTTTATTTACATTGTAAATAAAATCATCCATAATAATAGGTACATTCGCTTGTGGTACACATTGTATTAATTTTAGTTCATTATTAGTTCATTACCATTCAAATAACAAGAAAAATATTTATAACTTTTATTGATTATTCTAAAATTAGGTCATTAATGTTTTAAACTAATTAGTTCTAAAGTGCTTCATGGTTAGCTCTATCAAATGTTTTGGAAAAATCTAGAAAAATCGCTATTATTTTTTCCCCTATAGTATCAAGCGTCTTAAACATACAGAGTGATTCGTCAAACATAATTACCTCCATTGTTTTCATTTAATAACGAATTTAATTTAATCTTTAAGTATACATGAGGCTCATATTTTTAAAGATTAAGTTTTAATGTTTTATATCATATTTTAAGGGGTACACTGTAGTGGAACAAACTTTCTTTTAATGAAAATTACCCTTTTCTTACAGTATAATATATAAGCAGATAAATTCCTTTTGAAATGTTTTTGTAGATATCTTAATCTCAATTCAAATTAATAGTATTTGAGTTATTTGACTTAACATAAAAATTATAGTCTACGATACAATAGGTTTAAAAGATATGAACACTGAAAGATTTTTAAATTTTAGCTAATTCATTAATTTTACCTAATCTATTAAAATTGTCAATGAATGTTTTTATTTTGAATATTGTCTGAGTAAAATCAGCAGGTTAGGTCCAATCTACCATCAAAGATTAATTTATAATAAATTACAATTATTTCTTTATTGTTATTAAAAAAAAAAAAAAATGTTTAATAATTTCGTGATATCGTTGATATAAAACAAAGAAATGTGGTGTTCATAAATTGTGGCAACCTTAGTGATTCAAAAAGTAACTACTATTTTGTACTAAATGTAATTTTTCACTCTTAAATACTGTTACTCTTTCCTCCTACTAATAATTATATAAAATGTTCATCTTTGATGTATTTAAGTTTGTAATTAATGTTTAAAATTTTCAAATGTATAATTAAATATTATGTTGTTTGAATTATTTTGAATTTAAATAATTATTTTATTTATTTATTTTATAATAATAAATTGCGGACAAAAGCTCAATATACACACAGGCATATTATAGTATGTACATAGTAAAATCTAAGTGAAAATTTATTGCAACAAAATAACTAGTTTAAAATAGGAATAATTATGTATCCTCATTGGTGATTCTCATCATCCTGATGAGAAGTTCGTTCCTCAAGTAATTAGTTGTGCAGTGTGGAACAACAAAACAAGAATTATTATAAGTGTTTCGAATATTAGTATCTTTATATTTATAAGTGCAAAGAGTGATGGAGAGTTAATAGAACCAGAAAGAAGTTTTTTAAGAAAATATATATTATTATTTTGATGACGACATTCAGCTAAGCTGGAGAGATTTAGAAAACGGAGGACGGGGTATAGTCATGAGGTTCGTAGTTGATATTAAAAGTATATTTAATAAAACTTAAAAACCTGCGTTTGACACGTTCTAGTTGTTTACAAGCGTCCGCAGTCTGTGGATCCCAAATAACCGAATCATATTCAACAATAGGCCTGACAAAAAGACAAACAATTGCTTTAAGAGAGTTAGATAGTTTGAAAAAATCCATAGATATACATAAGTAGATAAAGGGTCAAAATCACAGGGTGTATCATTGAAAAATATGTTAAGTAAGGTTACTGTTACGACAGTATAGTGTATAATGTAAAATTGGTTAAAAACAGTTAATTTTACGAATTTTCGTAGTTTATACCTGCGTTATAAATGAATAAAAAAAAAAATCACCTCGTGAAAATTTTGAAACATTTACTACGTCTACGCTGGCTTATTTGACCGTAAATAAAATATTTGCGGTCCCGGTCACGTACAGGAGTTAAAATAAATACAATCACTTCAGCCGTTATGTAAGATTCAAATATTTTTATTGTCATGACACCTGCTGCGACGTGAATGGATAGAATTCGCTTGTGCAAAAAAAAACCGTTTAAGTCACCCCAAGGAAAAAAACTCAGGCTTGGCACTGAAATCTGTTAGTAATATTACAGTCTATATTATTATTATTAAACATCACATCATTCGGTATAATGTATAGTTATTCGAAAAACTATATGTTCAGATGATCGAGTTTAACGCACAATGTAATACTGAAAAAAGTATATTTCAATAATTATTTAATTACCACATAATATTATATAAGTATTAGGTAGGTGTATAAAAATAAATACACATAGACGAGTACGCTGTAAAAAAAATGACTATTTTATTACAAGAAAACACGTTTAACCAAAAACCAAAACTATTTTTGGAATGATCAGAGGTGTCTTAAGCTTTTAATAGGCCTATACAAGTTGAATAAAAACATAAAAAGTTATTTAATATGATTACTTTAATAATTAAAAACTATTTTACAGAATTTAGAATTATTTTTTTTTATAGATGGTCGTATTAAATATTACTACGTTACATCTTACAATTTAAAATTGTGATTTCGAGTATTCGAGATCCCCATTTGGCTTTTAGAATATGTTGTACATCGAAAAATGTTATTACTTATTAAAAAATAATATTGTAAATCGCTAGTCAGTGAGTCATCCGCCACAGAGACGCCAAACTATACATATATAGATAATATGCCTAATAACAATAATTACTACCTATATTTTACTACAGACATGTTTTTTTTTCAGTTAAAAATTAGTTATTTGACGACTCATTAATCAATAAAATCGTTTTTAGAGAATGGAATTTATCAAATAAGTATTAATGATAAAATAAAACTCTTTGATATTGTTATGGAAAGAAATTGTATATGTTATAGAAACTCTGCTATTATATCATTTTTGTAGATTATTACTTAATTTCTAAAATATTGCGAATTTTTGTCAGAAAATATAATATTTAGAAAAAAGTTACGAAACGCAGCACATAGTATTAGGTATTAGGTAGGTAGTAACTAGTAAGTATAGTACCTACTCTACTTATATAATAATATATTAATATAAAAACTTGTCAAGCTACTTAAAATCAGCCATATATCTACAAAGTTTTGTGTACATATAGAAATATAACATAAACATAGCAAAAGTTTCTAATATGTGAATCATGATTATACTTTTAATGGGAAGTGAAATTTCATATTATTTTGTATATAATATAAATATTTAATATATAAATCAAATATATATTTTAGATTCTAATTTCTGAACATATTTTAATTTTTTTAGAGTTTTTCTTTGGTGTGTGTGTGTGTGTGTGTATGTCGGTCATTTCTATAGCTTGGATTTAAATACAGTAAAAGTTATCAAAAAAGTTTTTAAAATAATTCTATAAAATGTCTATTCAACATATTACTGCCTTTGCAAAATTTCAAAATTTCAAAATTTTTTTATATTTATTTACCTACGCAAAGTGAAAGCTAAAACAATAGTTTAACCTTCGATTTTTTTCAATACTTTTTATGTCAATTTAACTTACAATGTCTAGTACCTACAAAGCAAAACAAAACTTAAGCACGCACAATAAATAAGCAGTAAGTTGTAAGTAATAATTATCTTCGAAATAAATATGATTCCTGTTTAAAGGTTAACTCTAACTGACCAATTAATGATAATTTGTTTTGTCCTAATCTATTTAAATAAATAGATAAAGACGTTATCACATTCATGAATAGAACGATTGACATTTGCTATGAATGAAGAAATCTAAAAACTATTAAATTCAATATTATGAAAACAATATCTCTTGATAAAATACATATTATATACATAATATATAATATATATAAGTATATATAAGTATAAGTATATAAGTAATATAATATATCATATATAATATACATAACTATATATTATATTATATATATATATAAGTTCGTACAATGTATTTTAAATTATCTGAAAAATATAATCTTAAAATACTCTTAAAAAAATGAAAAATTAAGGTGTCACCTTTAAAGTACATACCTGTTATATTAAAGGAATTATGTACTTGGAATACATTGTTTTAAAGTACTCAAAAAATAATGCAATTTTTTTTTTCGGTCCTAGTCGTGGAATAAAAGCGCAAAAAAATGTATAACCTGATACAGTATATATTTTACCCGATTCACGACAAATTGCAAAGGCGGTTATTGCATTCGTCTGCATTTTATTGAAACAAATTACGATGGCGATCGAAGAAAACTTTAAATTATGTCAATTATACAAACATGAAACTTTTAAATAGAAAAAAAATTGAGATTTGAAAACTATGGACTTAAAATTTAATTTTAAGCTACTTAATATTATAATTACACTATTCAACTTGTGATACTAGTAAATTTAAAATAATACTTAAACTTATAGTTTTTATTTTTTATTTTTAAACTTATTTCAATATTACAAATTTTAATATCATTGTAAATCCTTAATTAAATATCAATAAAAGAACTAGTATTTTAATAAAATACACTTGTAAAATGTGCACCTTTGTTAAAAAGGTAATTTATTGTATTTATTGGATATTTATTTTTGCACTTTTGGGTTACGTTTGGATTATAATTTACGCTTATGGGCTACAGCCGTAAAAATTTTCAATCTCCGACCTCATACAACTTTCTGACAGTAACGAAAATCTAGTTAATAGGTATTTTGAGAGGTCAAAAATAAGAAACGCGAGCTAGTTCATAACCTCTTTGCTACAATCTTAAAGTGTCATGTTTACCTCAATATTGAGAATTTGAAGAATTTAATTTTCATGAGTGTCAATTTTAATTCAATGGTTATCATTTATTGCTTACGAAAAAAAAAAGATTCTTAGCGAAAACTAGGTACAGAGTTTAAGTTTGTTTTGTATATATTTTACTACAAGTTAAACGAGGAATTTTGAATTAATTTTTTCAAAAATCATAGGCACTTTAAAATTCATATTATTATAATTATTTTTTGTTAATATAGGAAGTATTTTTAATTCTTCTTGTTTTAATTGTTGATATTGTTAATTACTATAGTTAACTGTGTAAACTATAATCTAATATAAACGAATCAATAATTAGCTATTAACAGCAGAACATAAAAGAATCGCCAAAAATATATATCTACAAACATAGACTATCCCCTAAATAGACCGTTTGGAATGTGTATAAATAAAAATAATGTAATCTTGTCGCCGCGCCCAGGACAATACCGGTTACCCATGTCTAGACGTTTTTCTGTTCAATGTTTACATAAGTACTTCTCTGTTTACCTACTAATTATACTGTAAAACTTCCATATACCTATAAAATGTATGAAGTTAAATTTAATTAAGTGTCACGTTTAAAACAATATTTATATATATATATATATATATAAATACGTAAATTATTATAGTTACATAGTACATACCTATTAATATTTTATCATTTTATCATTTTTTGAATGATTTGATATTATTTCGGATTAAAAAAAAAATCGATGAACAAAAAACGCACACTTAATCGGATCATTGTAGGTATAGCAAAATACCACACACTACTTTTAATCTACAACCTGATGTATTTTATGTTCGTGGCACGTTAACAACTTTTACTAAGTTTATCGAAAAGTTTGGTAAAAGCGCACAATATTTTATACTCTTACCGAAAAAATGAAAATAAAAATAAGTCTCGTGTTTACAGAGAAAATTATTTTCATTAAATTTTAAATCTCTAAATTTATTATAGACATTGAACACGAAAATAAAGAAAAAACGTGATTGTACTTAATAATATATACAAATTATATTTTCTAATAATTGTCTCGAATAAAAATATATAATATATATAATGTATACTGCCATCAAACGTTTATCGTTTTTAAAAATTGATAACTGAACAAGTCGTTACTATGATTATACTCATTATACTATAATATTATTGTCCATCACAACGATATTCAACCGTTTATTATAAATAAACAGTAGGTTAAATCAAGGAATGAACAAAATAATTACACAGCTATTAGGACCGAAATCATAATATAATATATGTATCTACATGTTTAATTTACAGTGTAATTTAGTTATATGTATGATGGATGTATATTATAAATATAATGTATATCATATTTGTACCTATATCCTATATTGTATATCTTTAATCGTGGCGTATACCTATGCCGTACTCATACAGTCATATTTAATATTATAGTAATAACAAATATTATCAATAAATAAATACTGATACTAGTCGTTAAATAACTAATTTTTATATGCATCAATTTTTAAATTGCATGACGTATAGCCATACATTTTTAGATTCTGAACGAAGTGAGTGAATGTATTGATTTTACAATGATGTGTGTTTTTTTTTTTTTTTTTTTTTTTGTGTCTGTGTACAGCATAACTAGTCGAAATAATGCTCCAATTTCAAACTAAGGGCGTGGTTTCCGATGTAAAAGTGAATATCCTTGGTGCATTATAGAGGTCAAAAGTTAACATTTTCCAACAGTTTTCAAAAAAATCGAGAAAAACAAAAAACAAATGACGGAAAAACGGGAATTTTTATGCAAAACCAGTTTTCGAACTAATCGATCTTTTTTTATGGTTGTAATTTAAAAACTAATCACTGTAAATACTTGAAATTTTCACCAACTGTTTATGTCAGTGTTATCTATATACAGTCAAATTTTCATAACATTTTGACTTTTTTTGAGTTATTTATAGACCATAGAAATTTTTGATTTTTATGAGAATTTTTTTTTGAAGTGTCGATAAAAAATTTTTGAATGACCAAAAAGTTTTGAAAATTTAATACAAGGTTCCTTATGAGTTGTTTTTATTGTAGCTAAAAAAAATTAAAAATCGTTAGTCACAATTTTTTTTTATTAGCATTTGAAGTTCAAATATTGACAAAAATTCGTCAAAATCATGAATATTTGCTATTTATTTTGTAGTTGAAAATTCATAAATTTTTTTCTGTATATAATTAAGGATTAAAAATATGACACTAAGTTTTCCATAAGTTTTCCTTCAAGTATCTATCGAGAAAACTCGAAGCATCATTATAGGAAAAAATTTAAGTGCGTTTGAATTTTAAATTTTAACGAAATAGAGTAACGATAACGATTTATCCTAAATTGTTTTTAAATATTTGTTATTATTCAAAAAGTATAAGTCGTAGATACTTGAAAATTTTACCAGTTATTTAGATTGGAGTTTTCTTTATGTGATTTAATTTTCAAAATATT
>VUJU01001355.1:15618-59542 GCA_009835225.1 Aphis craccivora | reverse complement strand
AGTGCGTTTGAATTCAAAATTTTTACGAAATAGCGTAACGATAACGATTTATCCCAAACGATTTTAAATATTTGTTATTATTCAAAAAGTATAAGTCGTAGATACTTTAAAATTTCACCAGTTATTAAATTTAACATTTTCTTTGCATGATTTAATTTTCAAAATATTTTGACTTTTTTTGAGCTATTTATAGACAACTGAAATTTTCAATTTAATTTTTTTGGCCTTATCAAAATACTTGAAAACTTAATGCAAAGTTCGTCATAAGCTATTCTAATTGTGATTAAAAAATTATAAGAATACATAGGCACAATTTTTTTTTATTAGCATTTGAAGTTCAAATATTGACAAAAATTTGTCAAATTCCTGAATATTTGCAAATTATTTTGTAGGTATAATTCATAAAAATTGTTGTATAAGTAGCTAAAAGTTGAAAATTGAATACAAGGTTTTTCATAAGTTAAGATTACAATAATTATAAAAGAACTTAAATTTTGGTGTATTCAGGCCATTAAAACATAAACCACCTTTTTCGCCAACCACTGGAAATTATATCTTAGGCTGACAAATCATCTTCGTTCAGAATCGTTTTTCGTATACAATGATAGGTAATTATCATTGGATTCAAATTTAACACTCCTATAATATAATATAATAGCTAGTGATCCACACCGCACCTAATGTACAGCAGAGCGGTACCCACTTGCCCGCTTTTTTTACTTACCTTTTACTTTCATACGATTTTTACGATCATAATACACTAATAATGAATTTAAGATTTTATTTTCTATACTGCATTATTAAATACATACCTATGTATACCCGTAATCTATAAAAATTCTTCAAAAATCAAATGTAACTTAAAAAACATATCATTGTTAATAATAACATACTAAACATGATTATCCGATTAAATGAAGTGTATTGGTACAATACTACAATGGAATATATTTGAATTGAATTCTATAGAAGAAAACAAATTAAAATATTAAATATTAAAATTTGAAGACTACAATAAAAATCATATATTATATAATAATAGTATATTCATCAACATAAAAAAATATAGAAAAATATTTCCTCAATTCACGTCATTAATCATTATACGCATGTTATGTATATACGTGCACAAATTGAAAATTGGAACGTATTGTTAAAAAATTATATTACATAATAGGTACCTATGTCAAACGATTGAACATTCCTGTGAGCTTTAAATTTTTTGTCCATACTAATAATCAAAAAATAAAATGTCAAAACTAATGCCTAATAATCTTAATATTCTTAGGTACCAACAAGTATTACATCTTTATTTTAAAATTTACCTGTATAATTTAGAATATAGTATAATAATATGTAAATGTAAAATGTATTTATAATAAATATATTGTTATTCTTAAATAGATACTAAATAGCTATGCATTATAATATTATTAATTATGCATTTACGCTCTCACGTGGAATATTTCAAATGATAAGCATATTACGACACAATTATATAAAGGTAATTATGTAATATAAATATTGAATGTATATTATATATAAGGTATATACATTTTAAAATAGGAATTAATCTACATCCCGTAAATCATGGTTTTGTACAAAATTACTGATAAGCAGTTAATTATTTTTCAGTTAATCTTAATTATAAACTGTAACATCTAGTAACTTAAAAGTAAAATATAAATAGTATATTATTATTATACCATAGTAACCTAATTCGTTGTTATTTTATTGATACATTCTCGTGTATTGGACATAGTGCCATAAACTCATAATTAATAGACAATATTATTATTTAATTAATAGGTTAAGCAGGTCAAGTTGGGTAGTTGGCATGTTTTTACATGAATAAAATAAGAATAAACCGTTCTAATATTAATATTCATTACTTAATGATATCCGATGTTAATAAACGTGTAATTGTAAATACTCGATCATATTATGTAATCAATTATATTTCAAAAATTAAGTTCTACGGAAAATATAAAATTACTATATTTGCACAAGTATTACCTATATAATAATAGGCACGAACTACAAATACAGTTGTATATATTAATTGTGTATGATTGCGAATCGCAAATAGTAAATTAAACGTTTTTTTTCAATTAATACAGTGAACGTGTATTACACTATTACGTGTCATATTTTTAAATTAAATATTTCGAATTATAGGTACTCATATTATAATTATATCTTTAGTGAATACGGAACAACTTTACCACTTTTCTACATACAATTTAAAGTCCTATCCATCATATTATGTTTATTGTTTATATTATAAATATGTAAATAACAGCTGTAGTACCTAACGTCAAGTTTAATTCGGGTGACCATTATTTAAATAAATAATTAAATAATGAAAAAAAATAAATAAAGTAGGTATATCCTTTCATTTTACTATATAAATGTCAAAATACAAAACTCTGGGACAGCGATGAAAGTTTCACACATTTTGAATGGACTTCACAAGTTTCTTCAAATCAGTAGTACCTACTAGTACCTACTTATAATAATATTAAAATTGTATACTGGTTATATTTATTATTTTTCAGTAAATTGAAAATAAATTAGTACTGATAACAACTATAACAACTATCAACAAAATAATCTGATATATTATACACAAACATATAATATTGTCGCAGTGTAATATAGAATAATATGTCTTGGTTAGGTTCGGTTAGGTTATTATTCAGATATATATCATTTACCTTCTATAAGACTCAGAATAAATAATACAGGGTGATTCTTTTATCATTGAACACTCATTATTTCAAAAAGTGTAAATGTTTTAGAAAATATTTTTTTGCATAGTTTCAAGTTGCTTAAAAAACAACGTTTTTAATAAAAAATTATATTTATAAATATTTTTTATCCTTACAATTTTTAAGTTTTTTACTTTTTTGAATGATAACATGTAATTTTAATTTAATAGTCCAAAACAAAATAATTTTTTAAGTATTTCGATTTTATAAAAATCGAATTTAGGGCGAATAGTTTATGAGTTATAAGTATTTAAAGTTTAGATGAGCGGAATAGTGGTCAAACATTTCGCGGGGTAACCCCTTATACTACTCTACTCCGCACATTGTTTTTTAAACGACTTGAAACTATGTAAAAAATATTTTAAAAAAAATTTACGTTTTTGAAATAATGAGTTTTCAATGATAAAAGAATCACTCTGTATAATACTGGTTTATTTCAAGGTCTGAGATACAAGGCAAAAGTGCAACAACAAGTTTTCGTAGTCTTTTCAGTGTTACTAAAACCAATGTAACTTACCTATTTGTATTATTATATGAATGATTATTCAAAAGTAATCATTATTTTACAAAGTATGAAACTCTCAAGTTTTAATAATTACTGTTATCATTAACGAAACCCAAGGGCAGGATGCTACATAGTATATTAGTACTATCTTTATATTTCAATCTTGATGTTATCAACTATAATAGGTGTTTAAAAAAATGATTAATTTCATTCTTTAGTTTTAATTTTATAATAAATTAAATAAATAAATAAATAAATCTGTATCTAATAAACTACATTAATCTAAACCACTTTACTATAAGTGATCTAATAATAATCATTATTATTATTATCTTTCGTTAAATTTGCTGATCATATAAGTAAAAATTATATTAACTATATATTAAATAACATATAATATATATGTATATATATATATATAATTAATTATAATATTACTCCTTTTAAAACACTTTTTTTCCGATAAACAATAATAAAAGTAAAAACAAACCTAAACAGCAAAACAAAAAAAAAAAATTCTAAAACAAAATATATTGATATAAATTAACCGAAAATTTAAAAAATTTAATTATTATACTGTTTGTATTAGATACATTAACAAATCATTGAATATAAATATTACTATATCTTATTAGTGATTTATATTCTATACTAATCAACATGCAAATCAGTCATTAATGGTGTCGATAGTAATAAGTATTACTAAAACTGTTATATATAACCCTATTGATTTTTTGAGAAACCCTTACCGCTACATCTTCTATTCACGCCACATATTGTCATATGCTATACTATTCTATGCATGATTTAATGAGATAAAATAATTTCAGATTCAAAACGAAAATAATGGAGATGAACGGTATAGCGGTGTATTGATGTGGCCAGGATCTGAATTTGCGTATCAAGGCAAAACACCTACCTATGTGCAATTATACAACCAGTAATAATACGTTATAATTGTAATTATAAACAATGAGTTTAGTTTTTTACATTTTTTTTCTTGGGCTTCACTTCACAAACCTAATGAAACAATATAGTACATGGGTTATTTTAAAAATATAAAGCCAATAAATTCAAATAACAAGTTGTTTTTTTATTAGCTAAATAATTTTTACAATAATAAATGAACAAATTCAATATTGTATTTCCTCATTAATTTTTAAAAATAATATCTATTGTCCTTCTTCAAAAAATGTTGTCAATATGTTTGATCAGAAGAATAATTTATTTATTTTTGTCTAGCACAATGCCTTGGGATGATCGCATAGACGCAATTATGTCATGGATTAAAGATAAAAATAAACCAGCCAATTTGGTGTATGCATATTTTGAAGAACCGGACAAAACTGGTCATTTAAAGGGAACAGAATCAAAAGAGATTCAAGATCAAATTGTGAAAGTAGATATAACACTAAGGTATACTTACCTCTTTCCTACTAAGGTATAATTTATAAGCCATACTAAAATAAGTTTGGTTTTTAGATATGTACATGTCATTACTCTGTAAAAGCTTTACAAAAATATATTTTACATCTCTTAAAATTAGTAACATAATATATATTTATTTATTTATATTTTTTTTATTAGTAGTATTAGTTATGTTTTATTAAATTTATAACAATCTGTTTTGTATTTTTTAATATTATTAACATTTAAAAAATTATAATTTTAGGTATATACTCAACCAAATAAAATATGAAAAACTAGAAAACAAAATAAATCTCATTATTCTCAGTGATCACGGGATGGATACAGTTACGTATGATCACATGATACATTTAGATAAATATATAACCAATACGTCTTACAAAAGCATTGTTTCAGGTCCCAATGTGTTCATACATCCAAACGAGCTAAGTAAGAAAATAATAAGACCGTTTTAAAAAGTATATCTTTATAAGAGATTTTAAATCTAACACTTATATTGTTTTTATTATTTTAGATAAATTCGACGAAATTTATACAAATCTTTCAAAAGAAGCTAATACTTCCAGAAAATTTAATGTATTTAAAAAAGATCAATTATATTACCGTTGGCATATGAAAAATAATACTAGATTAGACAATCTTATTTATTTGTTGGCTCAACCTGGATATGCCTTTTGGGATAAATATTATGAAATAATTTTGAACGGAACAAGTTAGTACCTACCTATAACTCAATTAAATAAAACATGCATGTTTTAGTTATACATGCATAACTTGAAATACCTATACTAAGGGATGTATAAGCTAATAGACCGACTCCATTCAACATCCACTAAGTTTTCTTATAAAATCATGTATGATTGAATTCAAATTTAACACTTCCATCACAGTAGCCTACTCGACACCTACTATACAGCATGTAAAGGTATTCACTTGCCCACATTTTAGATTCTGAACGGAGCAATGAATGTATTGATTTTACAATGTAACGTGTCGAAATAATGCTTCGATTTTCAACTTTCAGTTTGAATTTCCTAATAGTTTTCAAACGCAACAGGAAAATCAAAAACAAATTAAGGAAAAACGGTAATTTTTACGCAAAACCAGTTTTAGACCAAATCGATTTTTTTATATGGTTGTAATTCAAAAACTTATCACTGTAAATACTTGACATTTTCACCAAATGTTTATGTTAGATTTATATACAATTAAATTTTTAAAAAAATTTGACTTTTTTGAGGTATTTATAGACCACTGCAATTTTCGATTTTTATGAAAATTTTTGTTTGAAGTGTCGATAAAATAATTTTGGATGACCAAAAAATTTTGAAAATTTAATAAAAGGTTCCTTATGAGTTTTTCTTATTGTAGCTAAAAAAAATTAAAAATCGTTAGTCACAATTTTTTTTTATAAGCGTTTATAGTTCAAATATTTACGATATCTGTCGAAAACTCGAGAATTTGCAAGTAATTTTGTAGTTGAAAAATCATAACATTTTTTGTGTTTATAATTAAGGATTAAAAATACAACACTAAGTTTTCCATAAGTTTTCCTTCAAGTAGTTATAGAGAAAACTCGAAGTATCATTATAGGAAAAATTTTAAGTGCGTTTGAATTTTAAATTTTTACGAAATAGCGTAAGGATAACGTTTATCCCAAACAGTTTTAAATATTTGTTATTTTTCAAAAAGTATATAAAGTCGTAGATACTTGAAAATTGCACCAGTTATTTAGATTGGCATTTTCTTTACATGATTTACTTTTCAAAATATTTTGACTTTTTTGAGCAATTTATAGACAACTGAAATTTTTTGAAATGTCGATAAAACTCTTTTGGCCCAATTAAAATACTTGAAAATGTATTAAAAAGTTTCTAATAAGTTATTCTTATAGTTATTAAAAAATTATAAGAATACATAGGCACAATTTTTTTATAAGCATTCGAAGTTCAAATATTGACAACAATTCGTCAAAATCATGAATATTTGCAAATTATTTAGTAGGTATAATTCATAAAAACTTTTGTATAAGTAGCTAAGAGTTGAAAATTTATACAAGATTTTCCATAAGTTAAACTATAATAATTATAAAAGAACTTAAATTTTGATGTATTCAGGTCATTAAAACATAAACCATCTTTTTCATTTACAGATCCTAAATTTCATCAGTAGATTAAGTAAATAACAATAAACCTATATATTTTACTACACTAAATTACATTAGTAATATTGTGTAAGCCGATAGTATAAAGAGCATTTACTAGTGAAATTTTTACCAATCTCTATCAATTTGTTTTACCAACATTTACGGGCAAAGAATGATGTCTTATGATTTTTTTAAAAATTTTATTGTTACTGGTTCTTTTTTCGCCATATTAAAATGTTGTTTGTTCCTACGCTGAAGATATTCAAACATTGATCGATCGTGTTTCAGCAAAAAAGAATTTCAAAGTAGGGATGCACGGGTACGACAATGAGGAACCGCGGATGCGAGCCATTTTCATGGCCTCCGGACCGGCGTTCAAGGAAAACTACACCGCCCTACCTTTCGACAACGTCGACCTTTACTCACTAATTTGTCGGATTGAGGGGCTAAATGAGCCGGACCGACGTCCTGACGGAAGTATAAAAGGCGTAGAACAGCTACTGTCTAACAAGTCCGACGGCACCATCACCGCCAAGTCTACGACTCCCATCATAGGTATATTGTCTGCTATGTTACTACACGCGATGGCGCAGAGTTTGTGAACCATAAACCCGAATTCCATGTCTACTAGACTAGTCGGACCCAAAACTTCATAGTTACATTTCATTTATCTAATAACATATATATATTAGACTAATAACATAGTCCTATTAATAATTCAACTATTATAGTTCTGTCCTTCGACTATTTTTTTCTTTTCAATAATATGTTAATTTATTATCAAACAATTATTTCATTCGATTAATTGGCCGATCATAGGCATATTTTAATATGGCACGCGATTTACACATAACATATAGGTATTACAAAAATACAAAATCGTATGAATACCTACGTGATCGGTGCATGTGTCCTATCATAATCATGTCAAATTTTGATTATTCTAACGATATTGCAATACTTTAAAGGATCAAAAATAATTTTTACTCTACCTTATTAAATCTATACGTGTTTTATAGATATACCTTATTTTATGTTTGGAGTATTGTTTACTCGCTATAGGTAGTACGTATAGTAAAATAGGTGTAATAAATAATAATATGTAAGTATGTTATTTGTTAGAAATATCTTTTCCAATTAGTATTTTTTTCATATCTTTATGAAATATTAGTTAAGTATAACTTTATAAGATTAGCAAAACGAAATAAAGAGATATGATTATAAAAAAATCATATTTATATTTTTAAGTAAACTTATTTATACCTATATCTAATTAAACAGCATATCTTAGTCAACCACATAGCATTTATAATGTAATTGCAAATAATGTAGTATATTTTTTTAATAAATTTAAAATATATAAAATAATAAACTTGTGTTATTATATTCGTTATTCTTCATTAATGTTTTTATTATTTTTAATGCAACCATGTTTTGCCAATAATAATACATAATATAATACAGTTAGCATTTACACTCTTAAGGTATATGA
Source organism: Aphis craccivora (assembly GCA_009835225.1). Taxonomy (NCBI): domain Eukaryota; kingdom Metazoa; phylum Arthropoda; class Insecta; order Hemiptera; family Aphididae; genus Aphis; species Aphis craccivora. The sequence continues at coordinate 51,200 of VUJU01001355.1, read as the reverse complement.
AAATGAATGTTTATTGTATTGATTAGTTATACTTAATGAAAATAACAGTTAAGTATGAACAAATAATACTTGAATTATGGTATTACTGTATTAGTAACAAATTTTGTACTTCAATGTATTCTAATTTTAAATACCTAACTTTAAAATAAAATATAATAATATATTTTAGATTGAGACTTATAAAAATAATATGTTCTATAAACTTTAAAATACTATATTTTCTTCACGTATCTTCAAATATTTAGTGATTGTTAATATAATTTAATGTATAAATTAAAATATCTGTTAAATTACATGAAAATAAAAATTGTACATAAATTTTGTAATTATTAAAAGTAAAACATTTTTTTGACAGGGAAAAAATTATTATTGATTACAAACATAGTTTCGACATATTACATATTAATCAAAATCTTTATATGGAATGCCAACACTCATTAATTAAAAATTATATATAACAAGTAGGATTTTATCAATACACCAAAAGATTTAAAACTTGACAAATCGCTATTCTCGTGAAACTTTATTCAAATGAAATCCATGGAAGTGATTAATACAAGTTAAGTATCAAAATTAATAATAGCTTTTTGCATATTAAAATTGTGATATTATTTAATGGAATATGATTTTTGTATAATTATTATGCAAATATTAATAATATATATTTGTTAACACTAAAATATGACTTAAATAAATATAATTTTTATCTTAAATCAACTTAAAATATCATTTGAATATTTATGATTGTCAACACTTATTAATTGTATAGGTTCAACTTTTTTTTTACCATGTTAAATTAATTTGCATAAAGCAGGAGAAAATTTAAATAAAATAGCTGAACAAGTTACAGCGTTCCCACTCACCACAGGACAAAGTGCTGGTGTTTTATTATGAGAAATTTGAAAACAATGATAAATCAAATAGTTTAAAAATCAATTCTGAATAGAGTTTTGATAAAATTTGCTTAGATTTCTTAAACGTGTTTTGAAGTTTTCAATTTTTCATAATTCTTACTTAAGTTTATATACTTTATTATTCTGTATTGTAGAAATTTAAAAATCACTTCTTTCAAATTTTACTTATTACGTGTATAACGTGCTATAAATGTTCAACTATGAATTATACTAGTGAAATTTATTTAGAACTATTTCGTAGGTAAAGAATTAGTATAAAATTATACTCACCAATATAAAATCAAATAACAGAAACTATCAAATTTAGTAATATTACAGTAGAGTATTATAATATTTGTATCTTTTATGAACACAAATAAATTATGAAATTCAAAAATTCAAAAAATAAATGTATAAGTATAGCTAAAATGTCTATTAATCATAGGCACTCATATAATAATTAAATCTTTTATAGATTTCTTTCAATTAATATATAATACCGTTATACTTCGTTCCCGGTCTTGAGATTTTTTTAATTATTTTATTTATATATATATAAACGTAGTGTATAAAACTCTATTTATAACATAATCATTTAAAATAGCATTACGTGATAAAATATAATATAGAATACCTAATTAATATTACTTTTGAGAAGTTTTAATATCATTAGAGTTACAATTTATTATATATATATCGATATTAATACAGTTACTGAAATACATTAAGTTATATGTATTGGCATCTGTTTTATAATTAGAGTGTAGTTTCTTGAGAAATATGCTAAAATTTGGAGAGATAATTGACTGGTTTTAAACATCAGAATGTAACATTCAAATATCACAGGATTGTTAATCTTAGATTAAAAATGTAGAATAATATATAGGTAGGTAGTTTAAAAAATATTGATCATTTTTTGTTTAATTATTTCTAAGAAATTAATTTTCCTTTTTTTTCAATGCATTGTACTTATATGTTTGTGGCCTATACTTGCGAACAATGTCGAACCGGTATATTTATTTTGATATTTAAACGCCAAAAAACACATATAAGCAAGTTTGTTACATTTAAAATATAGGACTAGTCGAACTAAATATTTATGCAGTTAAGTTTAATTTTTAAATTTTGTAAGTGTGAATAATAGTTCATTAATAATAATTCTTACATTAGTATTTTGTGTTTTGTCCTCTTCTTTCTAAGCCCACCAAAATGCTATTTGTATTTATATGGACGTCAATTACAATAACAGTTTTAAATTTTTAGTTTTGTAAATTTATGTTTATATATTCTGACAGGATTACTATAAATCAAATTAATTTTGTTGTGTATACGCTAATAAACATGTTTATAATCTATGCTGCAGACATTGAAATAACCCACAATCTACATATTTTGAGATTGTTTATAGAATAAATGTAGGTACCTATATTATAATTTTCAATTGTCATTAATTTTGAATTTATAACTTATAATTTTAATTGTCGATATAATTCTATAAAAAATAACGTGTGGTTATAGCTGCTTACTATAAAATTCACATTAAGCATTTACATTCATTGATTCCATTGATTCATGACACAACACTACAGAATTAACTAATAGTAATATTACAATATTATCAATAGAATAAATTATAAAACAAACACTATTTTGAATGGTAAACGTTGAATAATTTATGATAGTGTATGTCTGTTATAAGTTAAAACAAGACTTTAATAAATTATTGAATATACTTATATTTTAATAATAATATATATTATATAGTCTTTAATGGTTAGGTAAATATTAAAAATAAACATAATAAATAAATATATAATCTTTTATACACTAGGATAAATTATACATGTATATTTAATATTTATAATTGTAATAGTAAAGGTAATAAACAATATATAATACATATAAGTAGTCGGTAAAAAAGTAGGTATCAGTATCTACTTACTTATTAGGTAATAATATATTTAAAACGTTTTTTTATAATATATAATTTTGATAAATTCCGAGTGGATTCACTAACGTAGTGCACCTATAATTAATTGTTTTTACATTTATTTTTTAGGACATTTTATGTAAACAACAAAGTAAATTTAAGTGGAATAGGGTTACAACATTCATGAAGTATCATTCCACTCATCTAAACTTCAAATGTGAAAAATAAAAACTATATATGTAGGTATACATGTATTATAATATCTATAAATATTCATAGATGAATATTTTAATTACAAAAGTATTTTGATTTAGATCACAAAATTAAATATATAGAATATAGATAATCATTTAAAAATTATAAATTTATAGTTGTTTCGCCAACAAATATGATAGCAAAAATATGTGAATCGTATAAAATGACATGTTTTTCAAAATGAAAATGTCCAAAGAAAATAATAATTTTTAAAATAACAGTTGTTAACTTTTATTCAAAATAACAATCATCGTATATATTAAACAGATTTTTAATTAAATTTTATTAAAACTTAGAACTATATTAAGTACATTTTATAAATATACAATTTGTATTACACACAACTAATTGATGTACGGAAAACATCTCTACGTGAATACATAGTAGGTACTTGCTATAGACATTAAGCAATGGTAATAATCTATCATCACTTTATGGTAGAGACAAAAACAATTAGCTAAATATATACCTAGTATACTAACTATAAGTACTAACCATAATTGCACTTCGCTATATCTATAAAAAAAAGTTGTTTTTGTTAGCCACTCATTGCATACAGAATTATAAATGTGTGTTTATTAATGAGTAACATTTTTAGACCCAATTCCTAACCTAATATCGCTTACCATAGAATAAAAAAAAAAATGTTATGTTATCTCAGAATAAGTAAGTTATTGTATTAATTGAGACATAAGCCCTATTAGTTTTCAACAACAAAATAACGTGATATGCGAAAACGTCAACTTATTAATATAATAATATAAACTATAATATATCCAATAACTTTAGTCTACAGTTAAAAAATATATTTAAAAAGCATACAACTTGGAATGGTAACATTCATAGCTATTTTTGTTGTCTTTAACAGCATAATCCTGGCTTTTTAAATTTGGCCTTATTTTCCAATTTGTAATACATTTCTTTTTTAATGTCGCTTTTAAATTCAACTATAATTCAATACAATAGAATTTAACGTCCACAATGGTCATACTGTAAATACACTAATCGGCTTAATAGTTTTTAAGTTTATCGAGATTTAAAAAAACAAGCACTGTCTCTCTTCATACCATATTAGTGTAGAAGTAGAACCTAACCTTAGGTCATAGGAGTTTATTTAGTTACAGATAATAAGGTAGGTATATACATCCTATATGATAATTTTATCATTTAAATACACTTAATAGACACGATATTATGATTTTATTATACATGTATACTGTATATAGTATAGGTGCAAATACCTACAACTGAGACATTGACATTGTGAATTCAGGACATGATTATTCATTGGTACATTTTGTTCATTATTATCATTGATACCATTTAACTGTCTACTGCATTAAAATATGTTTGAAAATACTTTTTTTTATTGGAGATATCCATAATACATGAGGCAAATAAGAAGAAAAAGTATACGTGACAACGAGACTATGTCAGTGGGTTTTGGTGTAAAGTAGTTATAAGGGTTAAGTAACACCCATTGTTTCTCTATTAAATCACCACCTTAGTGAAAATGATGTCAACTTACAAAATATAATTTGTTATGAATTTATGGTGTTACAGGTAAGAAGAAGATTCCAGAAAAACGACAAAAAGGTTAGGCGACTTATCTATTGCGATGTACAATTTTGTATTCGGTTTACAAACTGTTTGCACATGTACGTAACTTATTAGTTATTATGAGAACGTGGCATCTACGGATCTACGAATGTACGTAATAAGCAACGATAGATACTTATCGGGAAGAGGAAAAACAACTTTTTTCATATTTATTTATTTTTTTTTTTTTTTTATCAATTCATTAAATTGTATGTTTAATACTAACGTTGTTGTTGAAATGATATAAATTATTATTATATTAGGTAACACTTATAATCTCAAATAGTATAGGTTATTATAAAATATTATGTTTAATATTTTTCAAAAAGTAAAATGTACATTACAAAAATAAAAAATTTTCAGCTGCATCTTATAAAAAAATAGACTACCACTTAAATTCTAAATTCATAATAATTATTGATAAATGTTTATAACTACATAAATATAGGATAATTAGTGTATTTTAAAGCTAAATGATTGGTAGTATATTATTGATCAAAGTAAAAAGCAAAGCTACCTTATTTCCATTTGTTTTATGTATGGTCAAATATTTATTTGCAAGTTAAAAAGCTTGAAAATTTTACACAACGTAGTTTAAAAGTGATTTTATAAGTAAATAAAAAAATATATAAAACACATCAACGATCAAGATCACTAACTAGATTTCACCTAGTATTGAAAGTCAAGCTGGTTTCACATAAGTGTATTATTGGAATTTATAAAAGAATGTTAGCATAAAGCAATATCCATTGTTAAGGGTTTTTGAAAAAAAGATTAAACAAAACAATTTTTTAATAAATATATTTTGTAATTAAAATAAATCTTAACTTTAGAAACTGTTTTAAACATTCCACTTTTACTTAAATTATCATTTTCTACACATAATTGCATACTAGCATTTAAACAATATTTAAATTAATTTAATACTATTTACAGATATTTGAAATTTTCGAACTGTTGTTATAAATTATCCATATAAATATACTAACAGACCTTATCCAATTAGAATCGCTTATCGTGTACAGTGATAAATCATTTTATTCGAATACTTAACATCACATCCATTAAAGTGATCTACTCAATGATGAGATCTACTCGAAACTTATTATACAGCACAGCTACTTCTCAAGTCAAAAGTTTTAAAAAACAAGTACATTATCTGGTTAGGTAACACTCGCATGTATTAAATATGTGTAAAAGTTTGTTAACATGTAAATATCATTCATTGCATAACAAATAAATATAATGTATTATTTTTTTTTTTTTGTTCTTACTTCTCCGTTATAGATGTGTAATTATTTTTATTTATATCTAAAATATTTTTTTTTTTTTTGGTAAGTTTTGTAACTTACGCCTTGATTTTAAGAAGTTATATTTTATATTTTTATAATTATATTATATTTATGAATCTAAAACTATAGTGGAAATAAATCTATGTTTGTCAATGTTTGCGTATCACCGTCTAAAATAATGTATAATTTATAATCACAATTTTAATATTTTAAGTTGTGTTGTTGTACTTTGGTCTGTAAACAGTGTAAACAAATGCAGTGATGCAGACATGCAGTGGCTTCAAACGTTAATTATTAAAATTATGTAATATTAAACAATATTGGTACATGTAAATAATATATTAATATAGGCACTCAATTACCTTATTTACGTAATACGTAAAAGCCATAATGAACATGCCAGTTATAAGCTATTCAAAATTAAAATCCATATAGAAGTGCAAGACACTTATGTATTAGTATTATATTGTTTCATTTAGTATAATAATATGTTCTAAAATATCCATAGAGTTTTGTTTGAACACGTTTTGATTACCATAAATAGTAAATAAGTAAAAAAAAATATAATGAGGTCATTTTTGAGAAAAGAATATTTTGTCTCTTGAGATTACCATAATCTTGATTCAGTACTTCTATATTTAGCTTACTACTAAACCGGCTGTTAAACATGCCATATTTGTGGTAAACAGTCATTTTGTACTGTCCATTGTTAAAAATGCAGAACGCGGACACGTAGTACGATCTGATAAAAAAGTACTTTGCAGAACGCGGACACTTTGTACTATTATATACATAAAGCACCTATATATTATAAATAAAAGTTTTATGCTTAAGTATTAACTAGTAATAATTATGTATAGTGTTAATTATTAAAATAGAAAAATTAAAAATAAAAAGTAAATTGTTATAAAATATTGTATATTAATAATAATCTAAATAATCAATAATATCGTTCTATCATCTATTATCGGGTAATACAATTGGACGAATGTGGCAATAGACTTCAGAAAAGACAGAAATCCTGAACTGCTGACAATAATATTCTATTTGCTTTATGTAACCACTAACCACTAACCAGCATCAAAGAAAAGAAATAACAAATATAAAAATTTTAAATTCCATATACTTTACATGTAGTTTTTAACTATTTTTTTTTTTATCATTTGACATACTCGTATTTCCATATTATACTGTTTTTATTTTTTATTAGCTAATAATTTAAAAATCTGTATCGTTTAATCATCAAACTACTTGTAAAAATGTGTACAATATAAATATGTCAAAAGGTACCTAGTACAATATAATAATAGTATTTAGCTGTAATAGTTATTACTATAGATTATTATGGATTTTTAAATTTTTAACTAATAAAAAATAAAAATAGTTTAATATGGAAATACGAGTATGTCAAAAATGTCAAAATATGAATATCAAATGATAAAAAAAAAATAGTTAAAAACTATATGGAATTTAAAAATTGTATATTTGTTATTTCTACAAATTGTCCGCGTTCTGCAATTCACCTTTTTATCAGACCATACTATGTGTCCGCGTTTCGCACTTTTAATGCTTGACCGTACAAAGTGACCTAGAACCCATTTTTGTGGGATTGATTTATACTCTTTTAAGAAAATTTGCTATTTCCGTCTAACATATAAACATTTAATAAATTGTGCATTATCGCCCTTCGACAATATTCAGTACGGTTAATGTTTTTAAAGTTGTGGGTTGTGGTCAATAACATATGCTAAACATCGTAACCGTGGAAAATGTGTTATCCGTGACAAATATTATTTAACTATCTCAGTGGTTGTCTTTTCGTATAGCGCACTTTACCTCGGCACGGTAAATTAACGTGACGATAGAATAACACAATTTCATTCACGTCTGGGCCGACACGGCTGAGCAGTGCTCGTCATCGTCGCCGCTCCCACTCCGACCAAAAAACGAGTTTTTTCCGCTCAATCGGCACACGCGTCTACCGCACGGGCGCTTGAAGAGTGCGATGTCTTGCTGCAGTTACGCGTACGTCCTAGCTAACACTGAACACTGTCCGTTCTAGTTCGGAACTTCGCAAAAAATCCACACGAAAATATTTCATAAACATTAATAGGTACCGTGACCTTTATAATCTTATGTCCCGTTCAAAGGACCGCGATTCGACGAACACATATCGCGATATCACATGGTATTATTATATCTTATTTACGTCGATGCAATCTGTTTCATTGCGTCCGTGCAATCCGTTTGGTCAGTGAAAAGTGTGTTTACGCCGGAAACAAGCGTCGTTTTGTCACATAATATACGGACGTAGATATAGTGGACCAAAACCTCGAGGTTTTTTTCCTTTTCATTTTTGTCTCTGACCGGTGCGTCGCGAAGCCCATCGTTGGCCATGTGCAGGCCATCCGCAGCCGTGCCGTGTTACTCGGTCATCGCGATCTTCGCGTTCGCGATGGCCGGAGTGAAGGCCGTCAGTCGACACCCGGTGACGGTGGTCATGTCGTTCGACGGTTTCCGGCCCGATTACATCCGGCCGGACGAGACGCCGACATTGGCCCGGTTACGAGACTCGTCCTCCGCTCCTCCGTACATGCGCAGTGCGTTCCCCACCAAAACATTCGTCAACCATTTCACCATAGCCACCGGAATGCACCCTGAGTCACATGGCATATTCGACAATCACATGTTCGATCGGCATAACGAAACAATGCACCACACGTACGAGCAGTACCATTACGACGATAAGGTGGTGCCCATCTGGGTAAGGTCCGACCACCCACTTTAATCATGTTATATTAATACTAGCTAGGGTGCTCTACCCCCCATCAACTCGCTTCCATCGCTAATTCCCCTGGGGGCTTTCGAGTTTCGACCTTCACATATATTGAAGAATAATATTTTTGATTTTAAGCATTTAAAAATAAAAATACACATCTCTATTGTAATAATTATCTTATTCAAGGTTTTCAATTTTAGCTTCTCCTCCGACATTGCTTTCCATAGTACTTTTAGTTGATCAGTTTATTTTTAGTTATAATAATTATATCTACCCTATTTTATACCCATATTGTTTATGTTCTATATGAGCTAAATTATAACAATTAAACGAAAGAAAAAATGATAAAAAATTACATTTTATATTTAGTGTTAGATAAAACTATAAGTAACTTAGTGTTATTCAATTCTGAGAAATATACAAATTCATTGATATTGCAAGGTTCGTACAAAAAAAACATCAATTGCTTACAATGCTTACATTATTATGTAACATACATAATTTCTTATCCTCTACGTGATTATACTTCAGTAGCCGATGTTCTTAACTTATCTTCTTTAACTGGACTAAGACATACTGTAGATATTAGATTCATTGAAATGTTCTTGGATGGCAATTGCGATTCATCTGGAATTGTATCTTTAATTTGTTTTAACTTTTAAGGTACTTTAGTGTTCAACCCGATCCACTGCTCCTTTTTACGTCCCACGTACCACCATTAATTACTTAGCAAACTAGCCAAGAAGGGTACTAGGTGCACGTCCCCCCCCCCGAAATCTTTTTTTCTGTATATATTAATATAATAAATAATAAAATAAAATAATTATATTATGCTTTACAATAATATTAATATATTGTTATGTTAAATGTATGGGTAGTGGGTACCATAGTTGTTAACATAATTGTAGTCATAAAAAAGTAGAGATGTAGTAAACATATTATAAACAGTGGCGTAGCCAGCAGGTAGGCCTGGTAGGCCCGGGCCTACTCACTTTTCTCCAAAAATGAATGTTTTATATCATGTTTTTTATTTAATAAAAATAATCCTTATTCTATCAAAATATCGGACCTACCCAAGAAAAATTGTCTAGCTACGCCACTGATTATAAACAAATTAACATAAAATAATAGATGATAAGTAGGTATTCCAGCATAGGAAATATTTGAGAAAAAATTAAAGTCTCCCCTGAAAAAAAAATTTGACTACGGCACTGCACACGATTAATTTCAAACACCAATACAAACCATAATTTCAAATTTCATCGATATCTAATTTTTATGTTTTTTTTTTATTATTTGTGGACTATTATTGCCATTACAAACTCATTTATTGTAAATATAAATATAAACTGTATATTGTATAATACTTATACATATTTCTTAGGCTTCTTAGTACATTTAGTTCTTTTATATCTCGTAAATATTATAGCGTTTTTCTTGTGAAATTAGGAAAGAAGCCCTCTGATCTTGAAAACGTCCAGCCTTCGATAGTGACCTTATATAATAAGGAAAAGGAACTTTTTTTTAAATTGAGAACTACCACAAAATTTACTCTTTCCAAGATCTGTGAAATAGTTCTACAGTAATGTATGATGTTAACCATACCGGTATAATAATATTTTTTACATTATTTACGTTGTACTCTATATATATTTTATTACACGTCTACAATACTAATATATTTCTAATGATAATTTAAAGTAATATAACGAATACATTAATTTCTAACATTGACTCAATATCACGAACTATTAAATCTGTTTCATCAATCAACTATCCTGATTAAATATATTATTATACTTTATAAATACAATTATGCATTTTATATTTATATAGAATATAGTTACATATATATATATATATATATATTTATTTTTTTAATATATTCAAGTTTTATAAATATCATGGAGTATCCTTAAACCTTAGTAGATACATAAAGTTTAATTACTTAGAAACTACCTACTCGTTAAAATTTCGATTTAGATGCACCGACATTTTCAACAAAATCCTCTACTTAAGAAGTTAATAATTCAAATTAAAGTAGAACGATTTTAATTGAAAAAATAAGTTTGTATCATCACAAAATATTTAAAATAGAGATATATAAAAATCTAAGTTTGTTTTTGAAACTTTGTGTTATACATAGTAGGTACCTATAATCTGTATAATATAATTTTATAGTTTATACATAATAAGGTTTAGGAGGTCTGGAAAGTAAAACACCCCACTTCTATTATATTAATATTTTATTCAATCCTACAAAAATTTAGATAGTCCCAAATTAGGCCTTTTTTAGAAAAAATTCAGGTGCCCCCACTGAAAATAATAGACTTTACCGTGTTCACTATTTTAAATAACTGTCAATAGCCGCTACATGTAACATATTATTTACACTTAATTAAGTAGATATAGCTAAAATTAAAATTCTTACAGCTCTCATTTAATAATATTATGAACTTTAATATTAATGACCACTAAAATATACAATTTATCATAATTTAAAAATTATTTATACGTTTTATATATCCGTAACCTCTGTATCGTCAAATTAAAATTATAAGGACCACTGATACCACTCTGATAACCTACCATCAGGAATTGAGTATAGTGCCTGATTCAACCGAATCTATACGGTTGTTGTTAAAAGATAATTTTATTTTCCTTGTATAAGACATTATTGTACATTGAACTCTTATGGTTTTTATGAGAATAAACCAATTAATTTTAGTAAAAACCAAAAAACTCGTTATTAAGATTAAGTTTATATGCATATAAACTGATTACATGTAAGCACAATAATTACATTATTATTGTATGTTAAAATAAAAACCTACAAATTATTGTGTAGATACCTAGATTATTCAGTTTTAACGTTAATAAGCTATTGTTAAAGACATAGGTATAATCATTATTTTAATATCAATTTTATTTCCTATTTGATGTCTTATGAGATAACCTGATTACAGATACAAAACGAATATAATGGAGAAGGACGACATAGTGGTGTAATGATGTGGTCTGGATCCGAATTTCCATATCAAGGCAAAAACCCAACTTACAGAGTAGTATACAACAGGTAATAACACAATTAAATTCTGACCGTAGAAGCAATGAAGTTTTACTTCAACCTTTCTTATGTAATCTATTATATTGAAAGTGTATAAATATTTCGCTTTATAAAAATTGAAAAAAAACTATAAAATGTATAGTAAATATTCAGAGAAATGAACAAATACGAAATAATATTTCATATTATTTTTGTTATTTGTTAAAAAAAAAAAAGTATATATATTTTACTTTCCAGTCTAATTTTAAAAAACTTTAATAACAATACTCAAATTTAATGTTAGTTGTTAGTATGCATATTTCATAAAGTAATGTAAACAATCACATATTTGTATCAAAGTACTATTTTACTGAATAACAGTGGTAAAAAAATATTTTTTATTGTCAACATTTGATATTTATAAAAGAAATAGAGAGAGATAGAGTATAAAAAATTAGCACTCGTGTTTCAAATGTCTTATTACATATTTGACTCACTCCTAACCAATCAATTATTTCCAATTATATAAATGATACCCATTCTACATTATTAATACAAAACAAATAAAAAATATTTTATTATTTAGGTCAATGCATTGGAATTCCCGAATAGACACTATTATGACATGGATTGAAAATGAAAATCGACCAGCTAATCTAGTGCTTGCATATTTTGAAGAACCAGATAAAACGGGTCATAAAAAAGGAATCAACTCACAAGAGATAAAACATCAAATCGTTAGAGTGGAAGACACAGTCAAGTATATTTATGATTATACTATAATATATCAAGTCTATTAATATTTAATACAAAAACATATTTATAAAAAAAAAACTATTCAATGATTATCTGAAACCAAAAATGAGAATTTAATAGTTAAAATTAGTAAATGATAAATTAAAATTTTTTCAACTAAAAAAATATTAAATAACTTCTTTTTAAACGAGGTAAGTTAATATCTGTATATACCTAACTTATATTTTTTACAGTTAAATATATTATTTGTTAATTATTAACGTTATAGCAGTTTATAAAGTTCTTAACTAACTATAATTATTTCATATACTTGCCCAGTTGGACACATACGCTTGATAGGAATATTTTAAAATTATAATTTTGTTTTTTTAATACACATAGATACATGCTGGGTCAAATAAAATATAAAAAATTGGAAAATAAAATAAACCTCATAATTCTTAGCGACCACGGAATGGATACAGTGACATATGATAGAATTATATTTTTAGATGATTATGTATCCAATATGACCTACAAATCTATTATTACAGGTCCCAATGCATTTATACTACCAAATATAGGTAAACCTATTAAAAACAAAAAATATATCTTATATATTACTATAATACTAAAGACACGGAAAATTGTTTTCAGGAAAATTTGACGAAGTTTATACAAATCTTTCAATTGGAGCCAATACATCAAAAACATTTTATGTCTTTAAAAAATATCAATTACTAGACCGTTGGCATATGAAAAATAATCCTAGATTGAACGGTATCATTTATTTGTTGGCAAAACCCGGTTACGCGTTTTGGTACAGTTTTTTTCAAGAAATTTTGGAACAAACAAGTTAGTTTACATTACCAATCTATATCAGTAAATGATTAGTGTAATTATATAAATATATTATATATTATTATCATAAATGTAGGTATTGACAACTAAAGTATTCATCTACAATATTATTCTTTTTACACTTTCCATAGTAATTAATTAATTTGTAATATACTTGCCTTTTTATTTTACCTACCTACCTTAAAAGAACTTGTTTGCAACATTATCGCTTTATTTTAGATGTAAGTATAGATGAAAAAACCATTTTATCGGCTTTAAAAACATCACTAAGTTCTAAGTTGTCTAGTATCATTATTAAATAACTGCGGTAAATCCTTATCTCGTATACCTAACATTTTTTTTTAATGTCTATCGTCTGTTTTACAGCCAAGGAAATGTTCAGAGTTGGAACTCATGGTTACGACAACGATGACCCTCAAATGCGCGCCCTTTTCATAGGTTCGGGGCCGATGTTTAAAAAGAAATTCATCGCACAGCCATTCGATAACGTGGACCTGTACCCATTGATCAGCCACCTGTTGGCCCTAAAGCAGCCAACCAATGATGCCCGGCAGGTGAACGGGACGATAGCCGGCGTCGAACAACTTCTGGTGTCGCCCAAATCATCAAGTGCCAGAATGTCGTCACCGCTCTTGCTAATTGGCATAATAACGACAGTAATTGACACTATAACAAAGCGCCTGTTACCGTAACCGTATACAAGGTCTGGTCGCTTGATATATTATAATATGGGTACAATATAATGCAATTTGATTTGTTTTTACATTCAACGGAACCACTTGTACATTACAACTCGCAACTAACACTTTTTTGAGTACCTGCAAAGATTTTAACCGTTTGTTTACATCCGGAAGTATATCAACGCATCTTACGATATTTATGTTGTTATACATTATTATTATTATTGTTGTTGTTTTGTATGTTTAATACGTTAAAAAGTGTATTGAATGCTCAGTGGAACAATCCAACATGGATTTTTCATGAATTCATTATTTTAATAACTTTTGTAGATGTTTCATTTTAATTGTTCAATACGATTATACTATAATAATAATGAGTGATTTATAATTTACATAATACGCACATTTTAATATTTTTATGTATTTTTTCTTTACATATATACCTACGGTCTATCTGGATATTTTGTTTTATTTTTATAAATAGGTAACTAGATGTGGTGATGGTAAAGTATTAACTGTGAAGTTATAATGGTAAGAGAGTATGATATAATTTTAACATTTACGGTAACAACATAGAACCTGTTTTACTAATCTGCATGCCTGTAAGTTATTTTAAATATTTATAAATATATTTTTCACAATTTTAAATTAACATTCATCATAAAATATTATAAAATTTGCCTATATTAAACCCCTTAGGCCTTAAACAACGCCGCGAATCATGCCCTACGGCTTATAAAAGTATGAATAACAAAAAAAAAACTGTAGTTATTACAGATTGATTTCCGAATAGCCGGATTCACTGCTATTGTGTGATCATAATATAGTATTATTATTTATTATAATAATTCATGAACAAAATTATATATTATAATACTAAATAGTATTTAGTTATATAGCTTATAACTTTATGGGACACAGGAAAAATGAACCCAAAACAGTAGTGTCCCTAAATAGCCTATCCAAAACGCCGTGCAATCACGTTTATATGTATAAAACAGTGACGCCCAACCTGCGACTTTGGTAAACAATTATCTTCAAGCAGACCACCAAATATAAAAGTTCCGATAATCTCAATATTAATATAATAATATAATTTTGTTACACATACTACGTAGTAGTGTACCTACAATATATATATAGAGGTACATATTGGACTTGTTATCATATCTTTATTGACTAATAAAAAAAATTCAGATCGAGGTACATATTATTAGGTATAGTTTAATCTGTAGGCTCTTTTAAGTGCACGAATTTTATCGATATTAAATCATAAAACGTATAATTGAAAACGTTCGACAGAAAAAATTGCTAATACAATAAGATAAAAAATAGTTTTTTTTTTTAAATTTTCGTTTATTTTAAACATTCGTAAAGGGCCACGTGTGGCCCTCGGCTACGGGTTGGGCATCACTGGTATAAAATTTCTAGTGTTAACATACTTACATACCTGCATATATTAATAAATTTAAGTTAAAAAAATTTAAATAACAGTTATCAGAGAGATGTATGAAATAATTTAAAAAATGAAGACTCATCAGTTATATGCTTAATCTAAGTAACACATTTTAAATCATCTTAAAAATTAAATGTTAAATATTAAACATTTAAATATTTATCTTGGAAGTTAACTATCCATATAATATATGGTTTTACACGAGATATTAAAAATAAAATAAATATTCACTTTTTAATCTCGTGTTTTAATGATTTCCTTAAAAGTTATTACAAAATATATGTAATATATTATGTATTAATTTATTATGTATTATTATATATGTAATATATATATATATATATATGTATAGACGTATATAGTTCGACTAAATTTTAAACATCTATGGAAAAGTTAGACATTTATATGGTATTTTGACTTTTGGAGAAAATGTCTTATGTATAAAATAATTACAAACGCTAAAATAGAGTCTTTACTTTAATCTACGTAATACCTACTTATTAAAAACTACCTTTATATAACTAGTTTTTATTTTTAAGGTCTTATATTGAAATATAAATATAATAATTATCTCAATATTTTTTATGTTTTCAAGTAGGTTTTCATAATTTTAGTTTAAAACGATTTATTTTGCTAATTTTCACATTTCAGTGATCATCAATAAAAATTATAATTACAATTTGCTCAATTATTACATAATATTTTAAAGTGCCTATGCGAACATTACAAGTTTTATATTTGTCTAGAGTGAGTTAGATTGAGTTGATTTTTATTTTAACTACATTTACAAATTTCATATTATATAAACATAATAATTGACTAATAACAATTTAGAAAACATTGATTAAATAAATCTAGGTAAACTATGATGAGATTATTATATAACAAAAGATAACAATTAATAAATCAAATTGTCGTTTCTGAAAATAAACAATTCATCGATAACCTTCCTAAGAGTATAATATAATATAATATTTAATATCAATATTTTTTAATACATTATACCTACAAATTACAACTATACAAATTAATATTGAAAATGTATAATATTTAACATTATTTGAAGTGAATAAATACATATTTTATTGGCAGTAAATTATTATACTTAATTATGTAGGTATATCAAATAACTACATATTATAATAATATGTACATTTTAATTTTTTGTGTACAACTTAAAATATTTTATACAAAAATCAAATATTAACATTATCAGTGTATACTTACTGTATATTGTAAATCGTAATGTATAGGTTATATTTTAAATTTAATTAAAAATACAGAAAACTTAAAGAATTTTAAGCAGTTATTAGAAAAACTATTAATAAATAGTTAATAAAAAATAAAAAAAGATCATTCAACTATTATAAAAGCTATACTTATTTTATTATTTAAAATTCTTTAATTTCAACATGCTTACAATTTTTAAATATAGTAATTTCATGTAATTATTAAAACAATTTTAATGCCAACATTTAAAAAAAAATCATCTAAAATAATATTACATTTTATCATATTTAATAAATTATAGTATAAATGATTTTATACGTTATCAGCGTAAAAATATTTTTAAAGAGTGAATCTACGTCACAACACACCTAATTTTTAAGCAGGATTAATAAGCAATTTTAATAATCAATGATACAAATTAAAATACATTATTAAGAATAACAATTAGTCGAGTAACAAACTTAATTTTACCAATTTCATGCGCTTACATCATACGAGGTCATCAAATAAAATATGTACCTACAACCTATTGCCAAGGATATTATGTATTTAAGTTTGATAAGAATTACAGCTATTATACAGAAATAGGAAATAGGAAGTCGATAGACTTCTTCTGGGATTTTATTACGCACTACAACAGTATTATGCACCAGATATAAATGGGTCAATGGTTTTAAATTTTACTATGGGTGCATATAATATTATGATTTATTATAATTTGTTATTAATATCATAAGATTCGTCCAGGCACAGAAAATATATCTACCTAAACTGTGGGATTAATTAACTAACGTAGTTTCCTTATAATCACATTTTACTGAAACAGGCACATGCAATATGCACATACATTATGTATGCATAATATACTATATTAGTGACTATGTATATTATTATAACCAATATAACCTGTATATGTAGTATGTAGTACTAACGTCAAACGTACAACATGAATTATGAATTATGATTGCTCGTTTGACAACCACGAGACGTACTTACACAGTACACATTGTTGTTTACTTGACCTAATAACTGTGGTACAGAATTTTTGTTGCAATTGCCTTTTAATTTTTTTTCCGTATACTTAACATATTTTGTTTTTATGCAAACTATTAAGTATAATTTCCTTTTATTATTTAAGTTATTATTTCACAATTCAATTAATAATAAAAACTTTATGTACAAAATATATAATTTTATATTGATCAACATTTAAGTGAATTTAAAAATGAATAAAATATATATTAGGTATAACGGTATAGTTTTAAACTTTTATCTACTTTAATCACATACGACGTGTTTCTTAAAATATCATATGTATGTCTACATGTTATATAATATTAGGAATAATAACATTCTCTATAACTTATTTAAGATATTTTAATAAATACAACGTATAGATGTGTAGGACGTAGATATTTAATTTTTGCATAAATATCGTTATACCTAAATAAACTATGATATTTTGTACTAAACTTTCTATTTAAATAATTCAAATTCTTTCTTATCATTCAAGCACTTCAATAATTAGTTCTAATAGTCATCACTCCGTAAGCGGACTATTAACTACCTACTAAATTAATACCTATATTATGTTTATAGTATTATAGTCAATATTTAATATAATAAACGTTCCATTTATGTTCCAATAAAAATATTCAATTATAGTTTATAATATAAACATATATTGTAGAATCTTGATATTCTGTCACTGCGTCAGTACGGCATACTTTTACCACATCCATTTATAATTTTATATAATTGAATCTTTTGAAAATATTGTTGACATTTCAACAACAGTTATAAACTTTTCGATGGTATTGATTTTATCTACATGCATGATTCAATAAAATACAATGAAAATAAATGAATTTTAATAATTACATGATTTCTGTTTGTACGATAGTCCTATGTGTTGGATTAAAAATCTGGTCTCCTACATTGTCATGGTCATGAAGATGTCATCACTTAAATAGCATTACATTGGATAAATAAAAGACTAACATTATGGCTACACATTTTTACTAAGCTACAAACCAGCCTTTTATAATTTTCAAGCTCAAATAAAAAATATATAATCTATTATCTCAAGTTTACTCAAAATAAAAATCTTTTCCAAAATAATATATTTAGAACAAAGCCCCTATGCTCGTAAGAAATAAAAATTACATGAAGACATCCAAAAAAGAAATTCAATCATTCAATGTTTTAATTTATAAATACTATAAACACTCAAAAACCCTATACTCGTATAAATACTATCAAGTTCACTTTATTTCAAATTATCCAACTTATAAGTACAACCTCTGCATATAAAAATAATATCTAACTGATTATAGTTTTTTCAAATATTCAAAGGATAAGAAAAATAATAATTTTAGTGATATCTATTACAGTGTCTCGGCGTAGACATTAGCTATACGTAAATACAGTATACATTCGTATACCGAAGTCTTGGAATTAAATGCTATGGCGCCCGGCAGATGAGAGACAAATGCATAGTTTTTTTTTACCCAATTTATTCTTATTTTTACTTATGTTGGCGCCGGCTTAAGTTGTACAGGCGAAAAAATTACTACACGTACTACAAGGTTATACGGTTTTTATTTTCATATATTCATGTATTTGCATCGTACGCTTAGATATATTAATGTCGAAATTTTTATAAAAAACGCATCTTGTTAGAAAAATATAATTATCTACCCTTTAAAAATAAAAAGACGATGCACAAAATTATCTGACATCTCGCTCGTTTCTATGCGTTTTCTGCGTTGTCAGAAACCCTATGAAAAAATCCATCACAAAGATTGTAATAAAATTGTTCAATCCCCCGATGACCCGATCCTTAACCACTGCAAATCGCAACAGTTCATTACCGTCTGTAATTTTAGTTGCTTATTCCAAAATTGTTCAGGAGTCTTAAAACATTTTTCACTGCAATTATTTAGTATTTTATATTGACAGCATCATTAATAGTATAAAAATTAAAATTAAATTCATAAACTTAAACCACAAATTATTAAGAAAAGATATTTTTCTTTAACACATTTTATTTCATTCATATAATATAATACATACATAATGTATCTATAAATACAATAGTTTTTAGTCTTATAAACCGTAGTTTGTGTTGAAGTGAGTTACCTTTAATTATACTACATAAAAATTAACATTATTAAAAGATTTCAAAGAGTGATGAATGTGTTGATTTTACTGTCAAAAGTTAATAAATGTGACAAAAATCTAAGACTTAAAATTGAGACAATTTTTTTTTTATCAACCATAAAAACTATTTTAATTTTTTTTTCCACGGAAATATTGTAAATTAATAATGATTAAAGATGCTGTAATGTGTACGTGGCAATGCATTTTTAGAAGTATAATACTCTCACTTCGGAATTTCTAGCTGATCAATGAGAATTGGTCATATGCTGGACATATGTTTTGTATATCAATTTTTATTTATAATTACGTATTCGTTTTACCCTACCACTAGTACCACTTAGTCCCTATCCTGGTGTATTGTATTATATTCGATTTGTATAAACTGAAATATTGGATAATAACGTGCACTTATTGTAATGTAGTTTTTATTATTAATATTTTTTTTCTCTTTTGCAGAGTAATAATCATAGAAAAACATTATTTTTTATCAATGTTAATAGAATAAATCTCTATACAATTATATTTTATACTTCCACGATAACATAAAATAATAATAATTTCACATTCGATTCCAAAACATTTAGTGATGCGCTATTGTTGAAATGGTATTACTCTCGTCTGTCTGTAAAATGACTAAAATGACAGTGTTCACTTTAATTTGTCAAATCAAAATCGCTATAAAATTTAAGTTATTCGTTGAGTAAAATCAGACAACATTTAATCGAAAATTCAATAAACATTCTTAAATTTATATAAAATATTATTAATAATCTATATTCACCAGTTTATCCGACTATACCATAATATTTTTTAGACCGTATTATATTATGCGTAACTTATTGGTAACGTAGAACAACAGTATTGTTTAATATTATATTATAATATTAAATAATTATAAAACTAATAATTGTCTTGAACATTTTATTTATTACACAATAAGCATTACAAGCGTACCTACCTATTATACTTATATTAGCTCTAAGTTCTATCTCTAAATGGCTTCCCTCATCATAGTCACTTACTGGTTGGTACATCATGCTATATATTTTAAGAAATTTTAAATTTACATATTACATATTATTTTTATGTGTATAAATTGATATAAATATATACATGTATATATTTTATATGTATTTATATGAATATACACATCATTGAAATATATTGAAGTATATTATATACTGAAAATTAATTTTAATAAATAATTTGTTCAATAAAATTCAAATAAGCTAGAAAGAAATAAATAAAATTTTGTGAGTATGATAATTTAAAAAAAAAATTATACAGTCCAATTTGAAATCTATGTCAGAGAAAATGTTTAATTTAACATATTAATATAAATTATTTTTCAATATAACTATTGAACTTTAAATACCATGATATGTCAATTTAATCATCTCATTTATTACAATATTATAATCTAATTCACCTGTAAAATCAATAAGATTTATGGAAACTATTAGTACATATAGTTTAATATAATATATCATATTGTCATATAAATTCCATTGCTAAATTTATACCAATACCTACACATTATAATACATTTTTAAATTATAAAATAAGTAAAAAAAAAAATCACAAGGTAATAAAATTGTTCCTATACTATCAGCCGTAAGGCTGTCTATGCCTATTCATTTTAAGTCCAGATGAAAGTATGAAACCCTGCATAATGTAATATGCATAAGAAGTGTAATGTAATATTCGTAATCATAGTATTACAATAACCATGAATTTTTTTTATAAAATTCCAAAATTTTGTTTTTATTTTAATTAACTTGACTATAATATTACGACGTAGAAAAATATGTTATTTAATAGGTATATAAATTATATAATGTACAATCACAAAATTTATACCTTCGATACCCGATGGTCGATTGCGATTCGATTAAACTAAAACGTGTTAAGACGTAAAACTAAAACAAAACTACCAAAAATAACACTGTATTGGATAACAAAAAAATAAACTTTAAATTTCACGTTTTTCAGAATAAATTTGTCTCATAGTTTCGTGTTTAACATATTTTTTACAAGGACAAACGTCATATTATAATATTATAATCTCATTATTGGAAAATGCATAAACTATTCAAAGTTCAACAACATATTTTGTGAGTATTTCACCAATATTGGCATCAATATAACTTATAATTTACTATAGTTAGGTACTATTGAAAATACTGAAATTTACATTTAGGTGTATATAAAAAAAAAATTGTTTGTATAGAAAAACCATAATATATTTATATCTAAAATCGAACGATCTATATTGTAATATTTTTAACATTAATAGTTTTAATTGTTTGAATTCAAATTTGACAATATACTTCATAATATACACTACTACTACTACTACTACTACTACTTCTACTACTACTACTACTACTACTACTACTGCTGCTACTACTACTACTATTATAGTGTTATACATTTTATACAAAATATATATTATATATTTTACATGAATTAATAACAAAAATTAAATTTTTATTATTTATTCCTTACATTTGTATTTTGTAAGTAGGCATACAAATATACATTATTAAACGTATGAATATTTTACTGGAACTACAAGAACTAATTTAATTATAACAAACATAATTGACTAACTAATATCTTAATTAATTTTTTGATAAAATAAAAAACAGTCATTAAAGATTAATCAATTTATTAATAATTTATTTACTCAGTTCTGTATGGATGGAGTTTCTTATCAACACTTGGGTATTTTACGGACTCCTCTAAATTGTTTAATTGTTATATCAATATATATATTATGTACTTAAATAATAATAAGTATCAATATTTCATTAACTAATGTAAAAATGTTTATTTTTAATATCATATTATTCTATTCAATAGTATCCAATACGTATCGGACAGTTTTAAAAAAAATATATATAAGTCATAAGAAATGTTCCCCATTTAACGTGAAAATAATAATATGATCACACATTCACACTAATTGTAGTTATCAAATATTTTTTTCTATGAAAAATAAATTTTGATCATTTTCAATTTTCTATTAAAGTTATTGAACTAAGTACTCAAAGTACTAAGTAAGTGTTATAATATAACATATTATTACGGTTAACGAGCTCGCCAAAATGGACAACCATAATAATAGGTGCCCGTACAGTAGTACCTAATTATGTGCACATACAATACAACTGTGTTGTTTGTATACTTTAAATATATATATAACTTAATATCTAAGTAAATTCAAAAACATTATTGAACTTGTGAACACTGCCGTGGTTTAAAATAATAATATATTTTTTTTTTTTTTACAATAAGCACAAATTATTTTATAAGGTCAATAGCTTAAGTTAAAAAAAAACTGTGGAGTTTATAAAAGGTCCCATCCAGTGATGGAACTTTGTATTAAACAATAATACTTATTATATATTATAATTTTATATTTTTATCACTGTCAGTAACAGTAAAAAATTTTCAAAAAAATTTTTTTTTTTTTATTTAAAACAACCCTCAACACTCAACAGTTGTAGTGGTCATTTGGATAGCTAACATACGTATTTTTATATTTATTTGTAAAAATATACAATATCGATTACATACAATCCATACAGGTACACAAAATACGACAATATATGGTTACGATACATTGCTAAAAAAACAACAAATCACTTGAATACTACAATTTTAAAATACGTCGAATTTTTTAAATAATAAGAAAAAAGAAGCTCAGATTATTGTATTGATGGTATTAATTTTACAATAATGGAGTTATTTTTTTGAGTATATATCCTTTATAACCCACAGTACCTAGGTATATTACGTTTCCAACAATAATTTATTATTTCACTACAATAATTTACAATAATTATTTTATAACAATTTATTATTTTACCGACGCGAATAAATTAGATTTATTCTGTACAGAAGAATTTTTTACACGTGTTTATTCATAATTTCATACTATATACTACATTTTGAATAATCGATTTTTTTGTAACGAAATAACAATTAATACAGCTGTTTGCAATTTATTCAAGGTCTTAACGGAGCGTATTTTGGCCGTTCGGGGCAATCTACTTAAAATTTAAATACAATGCTACAGGTTATACGCCACATACGTTTCACTGCGTTTGTTTAAACAGTTTTTGGCGGGATTTCGTTGTTTAAAAACGTGCTGAACGAGGTTTTTTTTTTGCGAAACGAGAATATCCACGACAATGTGCCCACACTCACACATACGCCTGCCAACAATATACACACAAATAACTCATTTGGCCCTACTAAATCTGCAAAAATTATCACCCCTTGGCTAATGATTGTTGACATAACTATTATCGGAGAACCATGACGCTCAATAAAATAAATTGTAACCTGGAAAAAACTAAACGAAACAGATTAAATAAATTTTTTTTTAAATCATCGTACATCGCCTGTTCGTTGATTTTACAACGAAGTTCAGAGTTTGAAATGCAAGAGCAAGATAAATAGATAGTGAGGCAGCGAAATAGACAATAGTGTAAAAGATTGAGTCTATTATTATTTTCTAACGGCATAATAAATTAAATCATTAAATCATAGTTAATTAATTTGAGTGTTATTTCACAAAAATGTGCCATACTGTCCCATATTATGTTGAAAATTCAACGATAACGCACTTTAATTAAGGTCTAATAATCTTTTGTTCTCATAGTTTTCATTAAAAAGTTCTGAATTTTCATTGGGTTACGACTACATTCATAACTAATAATATATACAAATGATAATATTCCAAAAAATTATAAGTAGGTAATAGGTATTCTAAAAATACTATTTAATTTTATAATCGCATATTTTTATACTTTGTAACGTAGTAAATATAAAATTGCTGTCGTTTCTTAAAATATACCGATTAATAATTTATTATTACGCGTATCATCCGTACAAACGAAAGCTATACTTCAATTATTCCATTTTTATTAAAAAATTAATATATTTTATGGACGGAATATAAATAAATGAGTATTTTAAATCTCTAATAGAAACGACCAAAAAACCGGATATTTAAAATTTAAATAAAATTAATTTAACGAACAGGGTCGTTTGAATATAAGATTTAAATAATGTGTTATAGTAAGTTTTTTTACGGACGATCTAATTGGAGTTGAAATAATTACGTTAAGATTTCCTAGGGAATCGTCGGCATTCAACCTTGAATTTAAATGCTATTGAAATATTTTCATTATAGCCCGCATTAGATGTACAATAATTTATTTTCCTAGTAGAGATTTTAAACTATCAATTTCTAATTATTTTTTAAGTACCTACTAAATTCCATAAAAATATGTATAATAATTTACAGTCAGAGTTAGAAAGATTATGCTATTATAAATAAATTCTAATTAGACCAACTTTGACCACTTAGAGTTTAGACTGGAGCACAATCTGTTGTGTACATAATTCGACCGCTATAGTTTATTAATATTTTACTATTATAGACCCAACAAAAGATATTTTAAGAATTATTCTAAGAACTGTTTTATCTTTTCGTATTAACACATTAAGGAATTACGATCTGTATGAGGTTTTATTTAGTCATCTAATCGACGAAACTATGAAAGACTTCTTTGGGTAACTTTGATAATCAAAAATCTGATAACACAATAATATGACCACTATAATAATGCACTAAAATATCTGGACATCGCACGCAATGCGATAAATATAATTAAACGTTCTCCAAATCCGAAGTGCGTGTTAAATTAATAATAAAAATGTATATGCGTATAATATCGTACGCACGTTCACGTATGAAAATAGTATTTGAAGATTTCGATAACATTAAATAATAAATTGTATTCTATTTTAGTCCCCTAAACGTAGTACGTACACACATACTACCAATAAAAATGTCCAATATGTACGTACCTATACTTATACATATTATATGGGCTATAAATAATACGGTCGGTAGTTCGACGACGTAAAAATATTATTAATATGTATACTTATTATTATTATCTGTAAAATCCAAAGTGGATTATATTCATTATGGTTTTTATAGTTCCCAACTCACGGCCCAATGATATTGTCGCAAACTTTTAATTAGCCGCTCTGGAAGTACTTAAGCCCGATTCACACTAGTCCGACACGGCACGGCACGGCACAGCACGTACCAGCACGACAAAATATTATATTATTAGTTTATATGAGATAATGTATTTTGTGTGTGTTTGAACGTTTCTTAGTAATATATTATTATATCATATTATTCATATTATTATTGCTGAGTATTGGAGTGTTTTATATAATGGGAGTGTAGTAAAATTTACGAGTAAAATGGGCTTGTGCCTTTGAAGTGTATGGTTAATATTAAATAATATTATCCATCGATTTTAAACGGTAGGCACTAGGCAATAACGGTAGTAATATTATGTACCTACACTAAATAACATTCGAATATACGTAAAATATTTCATTGTTGTATTATGTTTACACTTTTACAGGCTTACAGCGTTATAATTTGTAATTTTTACAACGTACTATATTCACACATTTATTGGCGTAATTCCATTAAATTTCAGCAGGTGCAAAAAGACGTGGCTCCACCCCCCCTAACAACATATAATACATATTATGTTGTTTGTTATTAAGTTTTGTGAAAAATATGACTTAGTCCCCCCCAACCAAGACTTGGAACCCCCTAGGTGCAAAGCATAAACACAACAATAACTAATATATTAAATGAGTACCTAATAAAAATATTATTTAGGTATTATTCTTAGCTATTACATACGTAGTTTTTATTGTTTTGAAAAAACAATAAAATTGAATTTTATTTTCATAGAATTTTGATTTTTGAGTACAATTTATTTTAGCAGTTGCAAACGCATATCTTTGCACCTGCTATATATTTCCGGGGGGTGCAAGTGCACCGTCGTGCACCCCCGTATTTACGCCACTGCATACATTATTATCATATTATCGTTACTAAACATAATATCATATATATTATAACTTATAAGTGATATTAACAAAGTTGGCATTGCTGCGAATCGGGTTTAGAGCCATATTTCGTTAAAAATTGAGTAAATAATTAAACATAGAACAAATAACAACGAAACAGTGTCACATACCCGCTCCATCAAAGAGAAATATGTCTGAAGTTCGTGTGAGCTCGTAGTAAAGTGAAAACATTGAAAAAATAACAAACGTACCTACATATAAATTGAAAAAGTATTTATTCAAATTATTGTTTTTTTATTAAAATGGCAGTGAAAAAAAATGTTGATGTTTGAACCATCTCCCTTGTATTCGCTTCTGTTATTGCGACATGTGAACATGGAATAATCAAACATTTTTATAATAATATATAATGATTTATATTACACAACATTTATTGACTTTTACTGAAGTCTTCAATACTTTTTTAATATCTATCCAACCGTATCTTTATTTATATTTGAGATTTACATTTTTTGCAAAACGATAAACGCGATCGGTGTTGAATCCAGATTCCAGGTATACTCCACTACTCCAGTACCCAGGGATTTTATTCATCCACCTCCTGACAAATATAACATTCAACAAAATGTAATTATTAAACATACAATACTCGTCAACAGTTTTATCCAAACCAATTGGCACTGCTACGGTTCAACGATCATTCAGAGCGATGTTTCGAATTATGCCAAGACTACCAAATGGATGGGACAATATACATTGGGATATTATATGGAAATAAATATAAAAAGAGAAGAAGGCCCTTCTCAGGAGTTCATTGAAGAAGCAATTGATTTGAAAGTGAGAAAAAAACTATTGCATTATGTTATTTTAAAATAAAAAAAAAAATATTTACCATATTATATATTGTGTATCAAATGTAAAATGTACTGAATTAATTGTAATAAATAATAATTAAATAATTCATAATACTAAAATGTATGACCAATGAAATAAAATATAAGGCTTCCCACCACCCAAACCCCCACTAGAACTCAGAAAAACTGCAGTCTACATATTCCTTACTGAGTGCAATTGACATCGTATTTTTAAGTTGAAAATCGAATTTCATGCATTACAATATGTAATTTTATTGTTCTAAGTGAGCATAGCATAACTATTTTACGTATTCTTTTTATCTATGTCTATAGGTAGTAATATTAATATTTTATGATCCCATCTCGAATGCGTTATTAATATTTATTTTATACAGATGTGTTGTGTATATATTGAGCGTTCCAAAGTCCTGGGATGAAGGCGTACAGTATAAAAATTTAAATATTACAAATCGTTTTAGATAACGTATTATATTACATGTGTGTTCATCAACTGTTTTGACCTACACTACACATCGATTCATAAGTTATTCTATTTCTATAACATGATCATTGAATAGAGAATCGGGTGAATTATTTAGTAATCGATGTTAACTAACAAATGCTTATAATTTAAAAAAATTCTAGGAAAATACTTTAAATATTAAATTTAATCTATATGTAAGATTGCGATTAATGGTATTTAAATTGCACCCAATGGTACTAAAATAGAATTTAATGCATATTGTATTATAATAATAGCTTAATAATTTTAACTGTCGATATTTTTATTTATTTATAGACCTAAAATAATTCGTTTTAAAATGTTACATCTTAATTATTATAATAATATTTTAAATACTTTTAAATCATAAAAAATCTTAAAATTATAATTGGTGAGCTTACTTACTTAATCAATGTTGGGTTTATTACTATTTAATGTGAAGAAGTAAAATGCATCATTATCCATTAAATAATAAATATAATTCTTTTTAAATATAAATATTTTTTATATCTTATAAATTAATTTCCAATTATTCCTGTAAATTATTAATTAATTATTCAAAATTTATGAATAGTATAATATTTTATACATTTAAAATCAATTATTAAAAAAAACCGTATCGATAGGTATATTTATTGTGATATTTATTTTACTATTTTTATTTTGTATTTCAGTAAAAAATTGTTTGTAACAATATCAATAGTTAACATTTCGAAAATACTAGTTTATTGACCATTCGCTTTAAAATCAATTACATAAAATTAGCAATTTTATATTTTTTGTTTTAACAAAAAGAAAGAATATCCTGTAGGTCAGTACTCAGTTGTAAAGTTTTAATTATTTAAACGTCAACATTTTCAATAAAATTGACGTTTAATTAATGAGCTATTCAAATTACGTTGCATTTGTCGTAACTTCTAATGTCCTTAGCTCTATGAAATGTATAGTATAATATTATGATCAAATTATCAAAATATAAGTATACGAGTATAATACGACTATATAATTATATTATGATATAAACACCACCTAATCTTAAAATAATTCCAAAAACGAGTGTAATCGTTATTATATAAAATGTATAAAATATTATATTTAGTCTTTCTAGGTCATGAGAAACCCACACTTTCAAATCATCGGGTTTTTAGCTCAATACGACTTTATAATTGACATAACTCGTAAATCGTTATTTCTATCTCATTCGTTAACTCGTGTGTATTTTTATAGTTGTCTAAAAACCTATCAACCTTTATTTTTTCAAATTAAAGTAATCCATTTTTAACTCTTTTAAATATAAAAATTAAAATTAACCGTAAGAATATTAAAATTCTTACTAAATATTTAACATAACTAAATATTAAGTGGGTTTTTTACTAATCTTAACAAAAAAACCAAATATGTTATTCACTTATAAAGTTGCAATACCGCACATAGAACGGTGTAAATAGGCTTTTTTTTTTTTAATGATATTGTGTATATTAATGATGTATTTATGATTATTTAGGGTTATAATATAAATTCTACAGAAGTATGTTGAAGTTGATAAAATATTAAATTTAATATAACTTGTTAGGAACAATGTACTGCAAAACATCTATGGTGTCCGTGGTGACATTTACTCAAGTTGATAATAAAAATCGGAATAAGTTTTAATTTTATATAAACTATACAAGTACCTAACCCATTTCACCACAATCATAATAAAATCTATATTTAATAGATCTATATCTAGGGTATGTGTTACTGATTTCTGTGTTATAGATCATGGGTAATCAATAATCATGTGTTATTATTTATTACTATTCAATATTTAGCAATATTAGTAATATAAGTACCTACTATGTGTAGGTATTTCATTTTAATACATATTTTGACTTGATGAGTATGCAAAATATTACAATAAAAAATAATGATTTTTTATTTTGTTGTATAGTTCAAAATATTAGTCGTGGGTATTTGAAACTTATACGCTTTTAATATTATTATATTTACTATACGCAATGGTATTTAAAAATAATATACTACAGTTAATATACTTTTTCATTAATTGATAATAATTAAAATAAATATTATATTTTTTGCAAAAAATAATTCTATTATTAATAATAATAAAAAAATATTATAATAGCAATAATAAATAATATTTAATAATATAAAATTAGTAAAATAAGTTAGATCCTCTCAAAATCGTATGCAACAATTTATCAGTGAATTCAAATTTGACACGTCCATTAAATACATTAAAGTTACTTAATGACGAGGTAACTTGGCACCTACTATACAGCAGAGTGGTTACCTACTTGCCTACTTTTGTTGTATTTTATTGAACCATAAATTAAATTAAGTACATTTAAATAAATATTAAACGAACAACTACACATTATGGGTACGTAATATTGAAAGATCTTTAAGTGGCTTTTAAATTTAAAACTGGCTAATCAATTTACTTTATGATTTTCTCAATATGATACATATTTATTTGCCTCCGGTTTATCGTATGGTACTATATATATTGCTGTATTATAAAGGTAACATTTTTACATTTAAATACTTTATTACTTTTTTTATTTTACAATTATTATTGAAACAATTTTCAGACAGCAGACAAATTACGAGAAGCTGAAAAGCTCGTAAAAATTAAAACTGTTGTCAGACACCGATTCTTAAAATATTTAAACCCGTTTTGACTCTTTCAATGTGAAATATCTACATTATAAGTTTAATACATTCGGGAGTTTTCTGAGTGTACCCTTGAAAAAAAGTATTTATTTATTATTTTTAACGTATAGTCTGAATGTATAACAGTTTATTTAGGTAACCACGAGTGCATCGCCGCCAGAAAGTTAACTCCAGGCTTACACAATAAATATAAATACATTATGTATACCTAAAAAATGTTTGGTTATTATTATTTTGGATTAGCTACACCAATTGTATACACTTTAATTTTTAAGCTCAGATAAGTGTAGTAATTATTATACTATATATATATAATTAAATAACACATTTTTGAATGTTTAGAAAATTCAAAATATGCAGATATTATTATACATTTATACATATACTTATTATAACAATAATTGCACATAAAATCTCTAAACTCGCACTAATTGACCATAATTGAATTGTAGTCATGCTCAATTATTATCGAAGTTTTAAAAACTACGATTCTCCCATAATTTCAGTCGTTGTTATAAAAATTACTTAGGTATATAAGTGTAATTTGTACTTCAATACTCGACTGTTAGTTCTGTCTCTTAAAAGTTTTAGCTGTGAACCGAGCTCCGAGGACGCACTCAGATCTCAGACAATGGTAAGAATTAAAAACTGGACGAACTTGGAACATTCCTATGAATACGTCACGACAATGTGGTGTGAGCTTGCATACACTTCTTAAATATATGTAAATGTAATAATGCAGTGCATGTTAAGTCTAAACTCTAAAGAGTTGTAATAGGCCTTCAGTAAATTATAAATTATGATTATCTTGTCATATTTCAATATCTACTGTATAATATTATAATTCTTGCCATTTCAATGCAGTTTACAAACTATACAGTCTACAAGTACAATATAGATACGGGAACTGTGAAATTTCGTAAGTAAAAGTTGATTATTCTACTAATCAGAGACTATTGTGAATACAGTATACACTATACATGATTAATATTATAATAATATCTAGTATTAAATACGGATATTCCGCAATAACGAGAGCAGGTCTGGCGGTTTTCGGTAGGTATAGGCGCGGCGGTTGTTATCGCACAACTACGTCTTTTGTGGAGTGCAATTGAAAATCAAAACGACAACGATCACCACCGACGCACCCCTCGATCGTCGTCGCCAACTATGCTGCATGGTGCACACTGCACACACGGACGTCGGTGACTTAATTGGCCTAACACACTGGCTGACGATGAACGACTACATTGAATAATATAATAATTACAGTACTCTAGATACCTACCTACACATTAAAACAGTATAAGAACGTATAATACGATGCGCGGTCGGAATTAATCCGCGACAGTTGCGACGTGGTGTGTAATTATAAATCATTATAATGCACGGACTATGGATTATATTGTATCGTATAACTCTACAACTAACACCACGACGTGTGTATTTGTAATTTACCTCAAAGGAATCAAGCGCCGTCAATGTTTATTAGGACACGGATGGTATGTGGCCCAGCACTATACATGTGTATGGTAATCAATTAGTATTGTTCTTCGTGTCCCCATTCATAAACCATAATGATTGATGGTATATAATAGCGAGTAATAACTGTCGATGGATTTTTTGGGTATGCGCGAAAATTTTATTATAATGACTGTCGACAACATGGTCCACGGTATTTACTATTTTGTCTACGTAGGATATAGGCGCAATATCCTCGCACGACGTTTCGACACGAATGTCGTTGAACCTTGAAGTATCGAATGATTTTTTCGATACATCGTATTATTATTATCATTGTACCAATATAATATCAGTATATTATACAAACGCCGAGAAATACATGAGTGTCAAATATTATATATGTATTATATGTATATTGTATATTATTATGCTATTCGTTTATGAGGCACGTGTGTTTTTATTTTGATATTGTTTATATTATTATCGATAATATAGATATTGTATACAATATTGTTACAATATCATATAAGAAATTATTATGATTTATGACTAAAACGATAATAATTCCGTTTGGTCTTGACGGATAACTAAAATAGTACTTAGTACCTATATCTATTATTGGCTATTACATATGCATAATATATATAGGTATATTTAATCAATTATTAGAGATACAAATGAATTACTGAATAAAACATTTAACATTCAGTATTCACACCCCGTGTGCCATGCGTAATGCGTAATGATTGTGTGTATTAAGTAGAATTTATTGAGTTTTCAAACTTTCCGAACTACCAAACACCTTGAACTTTAAAAAATTTAAAGTTTGAAGTTCAAGAAAAATTGTTGTTAAAATTCGAACTTGAACATCTTGAATTGACTCGAATCGAACAGATTTATATTAACTGAATTTTTTTAATCTGCGGGGCTTGTATATTGTTCTCCATAGTCCATATCACTTTAATGATATCCAGTGGCGTGTTTAGGATATTTTTTCAGGGGGGATATACGTTGGAAAACATAATTTCCTCGACGGGGGGTGGGGTGGGGGGTACACTTACCAACATTATTAAACTTACTAGTAAAAAATAGAACAAGGGGGGATCTATCCCCCATATCCCCCCCGTAAATACGCCACTGATGATATCTAATTGTGCAGTGATATATTGATTTTACTTTTTATTAATTTTAGTTTTTTTTACTCAATTTGATTTAAAAATTTGAAGTTAAACCCTTAAATATAAGTCAAATTTTATTTTAATACTTATTATATTTAAAACAAAATACAGTTTAAATGTTTAAAATAAGTGGGTAAGCGTTCGTAAAAATCAACCGATCCCTTATTACAATTTAATAGAATGGGATTTATTAATTAAATATTTAGTATGGGATTATATTATTATAATTATAGTTTTATACTTCTATGTAGATTGTAGAGAGATACGATTGAACAATTGTACTAACTTATATAATCAGCTCAATCGTACTGATCCAAAAAATATAAACGTAGGTAGGTATATGGAATATTAAAAATAATTAATACATCATTTGTATATAAGTAATAATAATAATAATATTATATTGAATTGATTTGTTTTCATTTTTATTGCTTGACAGTTATCATTCTTTAATCTTTTATCTCTCAACTGATACGATTTAGTTTCAAATTCTGATAGGACGAATTCAAAGAATATTTTTAATAAATAACCCACTCAAACATTTTTTTTCATTACCTACCGTTTATTTTATCTAAGAAATACTAGGTAGGGTTACGTCAATATATCCGTATACGTCCATTCGTTCGTCACAATAATCAATAATGTTTTAACCTAATTCATTCTCCGTAATAACTAATAAGGCGATCTTCTATAATACGCGTTAATAAAATCCTAAAAAATTGTAAATAACAAACAAAAGTGACGTAGGTATAAGAGGTGAGTTGCTTGAACTTTGTTTGTTTATGACGTAAAATTTATAATGATAATAAGTCATGATTTTTGTTACAAAATGACATAAGATTTTCATTTAAGAAAATAAATTATACATAATTATTCAGTAATTTAAGTTGAAATTGAATCATTATATTTCATTTAACACAATATTATTTATTTTAATACCAATCACCAATGTATTTTTCATTTCCCTTTAACTTGGGGATTACATATTATTATTATTATATTTTGTGTAACCTGTAGTCATTTTGTACCACGGTCTTATATACCGTCGTATGTAAGACCGTGTTTCGTACTATACAGTGTAGTAGACAGTAGTGTACTGTATAATATTGATTATTCAGTATTTTCAGTAATTTTCTATTTTAAATATAAATAATATGTATAATATTAATATATCATCTCAAGGGCATTTAATTCAAATACTTAATGTTTTATTTTAAAATCAATTAATTTACTCATACATTTGTTTTTTAACAGAAACATACATTTTTTGATTTCCTCAGATTAATAATTTTGTATAATTGATAATGAGTAATGAGTAATGACTAATAAACGTATTATATATACATATATAAATTTTTTTGGTATAAAACTGATCAGTGACCAATAAAGAATAAATAGAATAAAAAATGTATTTATAATATGGGTCACCAAAATTACGTAGTTGGTTCTGGATTTCTTGATACACGTTTTATTTTCAGATAACAATATGAAACATTGAAAATAATTGGAATATTTTCATAAAGATAAGATAAGGAATTTTATTGTATATATAAATAATAATATTATAGTCAACACAAATGTAGTTAAGGTCCAATCGGAGCCGTGATCTGGACATATTTCTTGCTTGTAAATTAATTTATTGCGCACAGTGTTAAGCCCGATGAAACTACGCCGTGTAATTTTAATAATATTATTGTTAATATATTTAATATTATTATGTGTACAATGTGTGAGTATGTTTCACGAAAATACACTTCTCAAAGAGTATATAACACACAAGTATGTTGTATGTACTGTTCGTATAAACTATAAACAATATTATACTATCTACTCTTCAACTCTTGTCCTTTATTTTATCTGCCCACACGATAGTCGATAGCCACCGGAGAAACCGTGACGTCGTGAAATTTGGCACACGAGTACACGTAGGGTACTTTATGCACACTATCTAAAAAAAAATTCCACCTCATCGGACAACTTTTACTTGCAATTGGCCCGAGGTGGAAAAAATGTAGTAACGTCAATTTGATATATCACATATGTGATACGCGCACAGGCGCACA
>VUJU01001355.1:0-15568 GCA_009835225.1 Aphis craccivora | reverse complement strand
TTTATTTTCATAGAATTTTGATTTTTGAGTACAATTTATTTTAGCAGGTGCAAACGCATATCTTTGCACCTGCTATATATTTCCGGGGGGTGCAAGTGCACCGTCGTTCACTCCCGTATTTACGCCACTGGATACAGGTTACTAACATCTTATCCAATTATACGGATATGGTTTCAACTTATTCAATACTCCTCCCGTATAGGATAGGGGAGCAGTGGCCCGATCAGCTGATCGAGGGTCGCTTCTATATTGTTTCGTGATACAATACACACTGGAAATGATACGGTCGGCAGGTGTTATTGAATGTCTCAACGATAACCAGAAAATAGGTCAATCAACTACAGTCACTCAAGGCGTTGACTATTGAATGTTTTCAGCGCTAACGGTGAATTTATTCGGCGTCACATTTTCAATACAAAAAGTGATGACTCATCCCGCAATTATTCCATTTATTTTCTAAATTAGTTTTTGACAAAAAATTCCATTTGAGAACGTCATCATTGAGTGTATAATAATTAATAATTATTACATACTTTAAGTCTCGAGTGCCCACATATTTTTAAATTACAACAAAATTAACTGGTCATAATTATTACACTAAATATTTAGTCAACAGATGGCACTCTCAATGCCAATTGCTCTCCCTCTTAGTATCGATTATTAATATTAGTTTTTATAATCGATTCTTGTGTCAGACTCACAGTACATAATATACGTTCCTGGCATCTTACAAGCTGCCCGTTTCCTGACCATCATCATATCCTAGTCCTCGGTGCAAACACTGCAAGCTTTCAAACCGAACAGGGTTAATAAACAATTTCTAGTCAAGTTTTGACATAATATAATATGACCTAACATATTTATCAATTAATGTTATTTTCACAGATATAAGACACTGGACATTTAACTCCTCTTTACGCACCTGGGATATGAAATGTCGAAATCGAACGTCAGTTGCCCGTGGATCAATGTTGACATGATAATTGTCTCGATAATACAGAACGATAATACAATAGTATTCGCACTGTATAAAATCAAAATATTTTTATTTTTTTGAAAGCGTTCAAAAATTTGTTATTCTATTCCGTGCGTCTTTGATTACTTCAATAGTTCTATAATGTCGTCTGATCTTCTCTGCTCTGCATATAACTGCAAAAATCGTGCTAGACCGGAATTCAAATACAATTGTCACAGGTAATCTTTTGTAAAAAATGTGTTTTGAATTTTAAAAAAGTTTAGTTACATTATCCTTTAGTTTAATGTTCAATGTTAATTTTAACTTTCATAATTGTATGCTTTTTTTATTTTTATAGATATCCGTCGTGTGATCGACTTGTCGTACATAAATCGTGGCTTCAGATGGTTGGTCGTAGAGGATGGACTACAAATCCCGATAGATTTCACGGTCAGTTGTGTTATACACATTTCCAGATATTTCTTTGTATATTAATGCGTAAAAGAATTGAAAAAATATTAGTATTACGTAGGAATAATCGTAGGCAGTAGGTATTTCGCTATCGGTTATTTGTCAAAAGAACGATATAATTTTTTTTCGTGGTGACGTGAACTTAATATTTTTAGTAATTAAAAAATGTTCAACATCCACTCACCCACCCACCCATCCACCGACCATTTTTTTCGTGACGCAGCTACATCAAATAAACTTCGTTCACGCCGCCACTTATATCATAAAAGCGTAAATTTATCAGACATATGTTCAAAAAATTGAAATAATTAAGTACAATTAAGATTAAGTTGATACGTTATGGAATGTATGATGCATTTATTTATATTTTATCGCGATTAATCTGATTGATTATTTTAAAAAAAAATCGTACTATTGACTATTATTACCTATAACTAGGGTTGCCATAAAAGTTTAAGTACTGACCGGGACGTTTTTTTTTTACAAATAATTTCTACAACTTTCTTTTAAATTATAAAATGTAGATCACAATGTAATATATTATGTGTATTACATAGAAATTAATAATAATAGCATTGAATTTAGTTTATAATGTTTATACAGTACACATGCAGGTTACATACCGATTTTACAGCATTTTTGAATTTAAAGTTTAAATAAACATTTTTACAGAAATAGATTAAAAATAAGTTAATGATTATATTAACATTACTTGATTACCTACCTAATTATTTATAATTTATATTTTTCTGACATTTTCAAACATTACTTTATTGTAGAATTTAGAATAAAAATTTTAAAATATAATTACTTATACTTACTATTTCACTTTTTTTATTTACACGTATTGATTAAGTCTTAACCGGGACTTTTAGAGGGTCTAACGGGACGACCGGGACAGAAGTCATAAAATGGTGAAATGTCTTGGTGTACCGGGACGTATGGCAAGTGGCAACCCTACCTATAACCCCTAATTTTCAAAAATGTGTACCTAATAATTATTTATTATTGTTTAAAAAACGTATGTGTTATTGTGTAATAATATAATATATAATATACCATTATAAAATTATATTTAATTATACATATTTATTAGTTGACATTTAGACTCTTAAATCTTAAGTAAACAAATTCATAATTATATACATTTTAATATATTATTATAATCTACTTTTAATTATATGATATTTAATATTAAGAAAACAAATTAAGTCCGAAGCCAAAGTCAACACAAACCATTTTAATGTTCTTAAAAAAATCCAATTTGATTAATAAAATATAATACAATTTTAATGTTTAATTTTAAGATCTTAGATTAAGCAATATATTATAATATTATGTACCTACTATACCTAATGTCAGACCAATGGCCACAGATGCCGCGGGTAATTAATTATTAATAAAAAAAAAAAAATATTAAATTATTAATAGATAAATACTATAACTAAGAACTTACATTAAGAGTTAATACTAGAAATAAATAACTAATAATGTCACACATCATCTATAAAATTTAAAAACCCATAAGATACACATACACGTGCTCATGTTGCTTAACCGTTCTGTGGCTTAGCGACTCAATCGCTCACCTAATTCCCTTTCTATTATTATCAATTATTATCATTATACACCTTCTATATTTGTATTATTGTTCGAATTAAAATATTATTTCAACATATTTGTTTGTACTTTATTAACTCCTATAAGTATAACCAATTCAATATTAAAGAAGATAATTCCTAAGTGTAAATTCTACAAAAGATAAGGTGATGTTTGTATTCAACGCGTAGGTATCACGCCTAATTTTATTAAAATATTATATACCTAGGTATGTATTATAATATTATATGATGTAAAAAGGAAAACTCTTGTACTCATCCCCGTACTGAGTTATATTAAATAATAATAGTAACAACTTTATCCGCGTTCATATTATGGCTATTATGTACCTATAAGGTATATATTTATGATACCATTGATTCTTACCCCGTATTTTGTTTTTAAGTAAGTGATGAGTATTTTTAAACCGCATTATTTTGAACGTCTAAAACTCAAAATAAAATATTAATACATATTAATTATTAAGGACAGTAGTCATTAACCAATGAAAACACTGTCTCTATAAATTATAAACAAATAAAATAATATTCGATTTTTGTGAGCCAAAACGAATTTCATATTATTATGTAACCATATAAAACTCATATCAGTCATATCCCATAGAAAACGAAGCCATTTAATAATTAATAATCTATCCCATTATGGTCTAAAGAATATATTTTGAGCAAAATTTGGTGCCAATTGGTTTAGTTACTTGTAGTGGATGTTACTTGTAATGTAAAATATATATTGAACATATTGTATACCTACACCAGTGGTTCTCAACCTTTGTAGGTTCACGGCATACTATTATACATCACAAATTTTCACGGTACACTCACGCACTTGACAACAACAACTTCGGCAACTTCGCCGAAAACACTATTTTCAATATTTATTATCTAATAACATTTCTCGTGACAGTATAAATTGTACCGCGGCACACCGGTTGAGAACCACTTGTATACACCAGTCATAAACTACTAAAATTATGATGCAGGACAGTGTGTGAATGTGTGTAATACAAAATTTAAAAGTACTCATGTACTAGGTATGTAGTACCTACCTACTGCAGTCTACAGTCACAGTAAAAGCACCATTATATTATTAAATACAGATATTATGTTATTTTAAATTTTTTTATAGTTATGTATTTTTATTCAGATTTAATAACAACTTATTTGGGATCCTGCATTAATCAAAAGCTTTGACTCGCTGAATAACTTTTTATCGTCATTTAATGTCTATATCAATTTGACTTTTTTAAAGACCAAATATCAATTATGACCTATACTATAAAATATTCTTAGTCACAATGTGATTAATAAATAATAACTAATGCCGACAATTTAAATACCTATTTGTTTTTGTTATTCATATTTTTGAGAGAGAATTGTATGTTTGCTACCTACCTCTCTTTACTGTGTTTCACTAGGCAACACCACTACTTCATTTTCGCCTCTTGTTCTTGTGTCATTAGCTATCCACTTACAGAATCACTAAAAATAATATATAGACATAAGGAACATAGTTTTTAAATTTTCATTTTATTGTATTTTTAATTTTTATCACTTTGGTATTTGGTCTATGGGGTTAAAGTCTTGAATGTCTAGAGCAAATTTTATAATTTAATTCTTTATTTAAGCTAATAAAACAAAAAAAAAAAAAAGAGAACAATTAACACAATTTACCAGCATACTTTATTACACCTTTGGGCTTTGAGCAATTTAATTAGATACTAAATAACATTAAATGTGAAAATTTGCCATTATACAGTAAAATGTTTAATTTGTTCAATAATACATTGGAAAAATTATGCATTTTATCATTGACTCAATTTCATAACTTAATATAGGAACACTTTTCACTAAAAAACGAGTAATTAAATTATTCAACAATTTCGATTTGTAAGTTATGCTGCTATGAAGGTAAGAAATTAATTTTATAATTTATTCATATTGACGTATCACTTACAATATCTTCAGATCTTCATTTTCGAAGAAAGATCTATTTTAGATTGCATATATTATGATAAATACTTTTGTATTCCTGAATGCAGGTCAATTTTGGTGCACGACAACTGATAGTACTTTAAAATAAATGTTTGCATTAGCCACAGGTGTTCGTTTCTCTCCATATTGTAATAATAACATCAAACATGTACGAGTTATTAATTTAATTAAAAATAATGATAAATCGTTAAGTGTAAAAAACATTAAAACAATATTGTATATTTGATTAATGATATGACAGACATTGAGTATCTTTATAAAAAAAAACATTCACCAAAATTACATAGATAATAACATATTTTTTTTTCAAACACAGTTATTTTATAATTCACAACCGTATAAATACTTATATAATACTTTTCCAATTTTTGGCTACTAGATTGGCACATAAAAATGAGTTTGAATTCAAAGTTTAAAGCTCATTATTAAGTAGTAATAATAATATTGTTATTGAGTAAATCTATAAATAATAATAAAACATATAAACTAAATCATAACATAAAATAATATATATAAAAAATAAGTAAACAATAAATAAATTATAAATATTTAAATAAAAATGGTTAAAATGACATCATATTAAAATGAGATCAAATAAAAACATAATGTTAATTGTAAATATAAAAGAAAAAAAATGGAATAAAACATTTAAGTAAAAACGGTTTAAAACAAATCTAGGAGATTACTAGGTCTTCCAGTTACTTCCCATACAGTTGCTGATAATCTCCGAGAATGTTCTAATACACAAGAAGCAGTTGCCAGTCCCAAGTGTACACAGAATAGTTCAAAACAACGTACTTTTCCTTTTGACATTCTTGGAAAACATTGTTCTATAAGCTTCCTAAAAGCGATCAATTCACTTGATAAAACTTATACAGAAAAATATATTATGTCAATTTCCACTCACTCGTAGTAATCACCATTTAATATTCCTGGGAATAACTCTGAAGCTGTAGGTTGAACTCTTGGCTTTAATGATGTACCCTAAAATCAAAATTTATAGTCAAGAAGGAACCCGATGTTAATTCCCTAAAAATATGCATTTATGACCTAAATTCTACAATTAAATGCACTTTAAACTTACAAAAAGGGCTTTAAAATAATTATACATTGATTGTAAATTTATAATACTTAAATTATTGTATCTTAAAAGGAAATTGTAGCCGCATGTGTTTTCTCCATCTTACACACATGGTAAATGATCATATTCACCAGCTTCAATAATGTGTTTTTAGTTTTGATATTAGAGTGAACTTATCAAACTTATATTATCAAACTTATGGGTAAGAACAATATCTATGTTTTCTAGTTGGTTTTTCTGATATTTTAATTTTAAATAAGTTCTGAGCATTTTCAAATATTAATATTTTTCATACTTATAACTTACTTAGAAATTAAAATAGTGTAAAAATTAACAAGAAAACACAGATAATGTTCTTACCTAAACGTTTGATAATAGGTCAATTCACTCTAATGTCAAAAATTAAAGCACACTATTGAAACTGGTGAACAAAAATTTGCTATGACATACATGTGTAAGACGGAGACAACACATGCGTTTGTGACGTCCTCTTAATACTACTACTAGAAGCTTAAAAAACTTAACTATAGTAATAGTTCTATGAGCTTTAATTTTATGCAACATTTTATAAACCAATGATTTTTCTATCTAGTAATAGTTAAAATAAATATTTGGTTTATACATATTTAAAATAAATTTATGTTCCAAAAAAAAAAAATTTAAGCTTAATGATAACTAACTAATTGTATAAAAAAACTATTCTGAGTAGATAGAAAGATGTGGTAATTAAATTTTAAAATTATCATATCACCATATTGAGAAACATTTTTTTTTAGAGACCCACAAAATAATATTTAAGATAAGTACATCCTACATGTATGTTGTTTAGATATGATAAATTATATTTGTTAGTGGTCCGTCATGCTAAATATAATTATAAAAATTAATTTTTAAGTTAAATTGCAAGCAAATTGGTTTTAATTATTTTTAAGTAATTTGAACAAGTTGATAATTCAAATGACTCTTTTTCCCAATTCTGTTTGGATTAATAAGACCCTACTGTATGTATTTATATAATTATTCTAAAAATATTATTTGAATTATATATAAATCACAATAAGTTAAAATTTTGTTTTATTGATACTTTCTTTTATCCAAAATAACCAACTTTTGATAAGTGTCATAATTTGATAATTACAGATTACCGAAATTTATCACTTTTTTGTAATAACATACCTATTAATTAGTATTTTTATAAAATCTAGAGGTATCAAAGGTTCTGAATTTAAAAGTGCATATAAATTATAAATTGATAAAAATAATTGATAATTGTTATTTTAAAATGTGAAAAAAATAAATTTAAATAATATTATGTAGAAATTGAATACAATAGTTAAACCTACTTCTTCTTCTTCTTCAATATTTATATATTATATTGTCTAATTATCCACTTTATTAATAAATAATATATACATATAAATTTATAATTTATACAATTGTCATTATTTCGGTAATAAACCAATAAATAGTAATAACTTTCATTTTATCTTTTATGAAATAAAATTTTCCTGTGGATACAATAATTAAAAAAGCAGTGTTATAAGGAACAGAGAAGTCGAAGCTTAAAGTATTTTAGCGGAATCAAGTTACATAATATTGACGGTTACCAGGCAAACCGCCATATCTGTAGACTGTAACTACCTAACACTATTTTTCATGAGAGCTAAAAAACCACTTTTTACTATTTTATATTATTTTCAATAGTTACTTATGATACAACTATTTTACATAAACGTCCATTTATATTATTTTGGAAAAGGCTGATATAGGTACGTTTAATGTTTATACTGGTACATAAGTATATTGTTTATACCTGATAATTAAACTGTCGAAAATGGCGGATATGGCTACTAGAAAATTGAAATAACCTAATTACAGTTGTCGTTAAAACCACTAGA
The DNA here is from genome assembly GCA_009835225.1 of Aphis craccivora. Lineage (NCBI taxonomy): Eukaryota > Metazoa > Arthropoda > Insecta > Hemiptera > Aphididae > Aphis > Aphis craccivora. The sequence continues at coordinate 7,552 of VUJU01001355.1, read as the reverse complement.
GTGAGCCCATTTGATGTATTTATTAATTACTATGGTCGATACAGCCATTTACTTGTTAGCCATCGTTATATAATAAATGTATTAAACATACATGTATAATTAATTTCTCTATTGAAAAAATCCTAAGTTTTGCTATTGGTTTTTACATTTATAGTTGATAAAACAATGGGATAACTTATACTTGTGGTACACTATAACAAAGAAAGTCTTTGGCAGTAATTGCAAAAATGTTGTAAAATGCTATATTTTTGAATAACAAGAAAGTATCAATTTCTTACACTAGAATACAAAGTTTTTTTTAAATTTATTTTAAAATCACTTACTGATTGATCCTCAAACCACAAGAAATATGAATATGTAAAAGTATTGTCTTTCCATAAAACAATAAAATGTCCATCTCTTAAATGCTGTCTACTAAAATCGATCATCGACCATACCTAAGTAAAGCAAATGTTAAGATATTCTTAAAAATAACTGAATTTACAAATACAAATACTGAAATACATATACTTAATTAATTCATGAAATAATTTATTCTTTTTACCTTTTTTTTAGTGAGTTCAAGCGTTTCTTGTGACGCAAACTCTAACCCTGGAGCTATCATCCGATGAGACATTCGATCTACATAAATGAAATGTACTAGACCTGGGAATTCTTCTAAATATTTATTTATATTTAATGTCGACCTTGTAAAAGAAATGGAATTAAAGAAAATATATTTTAACTTATTAAAAAGAAGAATTCTAATATATAACAACACATGGTCACATTATAATTAAAAAAATAAACAAATAATGTAAGTGGTAAAAATAGAATATGGTATTTTTTCCTATATTATTATAAAATTATTATTCTTATTATTGATCTAAATGGTTTTATGATTAGTTCTTAATTTAAAAGGATATGATCTCATTGTAAAATTGTTCATCGCTTTCACCTCAAAAAACGATGTATAATCACGTAACATTACAGCAACCATTGCAGAAGCTTCACTCACCGCTTCTTTTGTATAATTATCAATCAATGATTCGTTAAGCATACAATGGTGATGAAGATCTTTTAAACTACATATGATATTCATGTTGCTCGATTCTATAGCAATTAATGCTGAACTATCATTATTTTTAAAGTAGTCCAGGTATTTCCTAAAAATTAAAATAAACTTATAATACTTATTGGCTATTGTCTATTACTAAAATAAAATCATGACAATGTCAATACTTTTTTAATGGCTCCCATCTAGTAGCTAAAGTGGTAATTATGGCAAGAACACTTCGAGTTGGAGCAAATGGGGCATTTTTCTTTTTAAACAAATCAATAATTTTTTTCATGGAACTATCAACTGTATCATAAGCAATTTTTAGTGCTTCGCGATCAACAGTTCCTCGAATTTGGATTTCTTGGATTGTGCAAAATGATGTTAATGAATCAATTACACTACTATTAAAAACATCATTGCCAATCTATAATAAATAAATAATAGTAATAATTATTCATTAATAAAAAAAAAGAAATAATATTTAATTAAACTAATATGTAGGTGAATTCAATATTACCTCATGAATGATAAATAATGGAACACCATCAGTAATGAATGATAAATGTACAGCATTTAATTTTAACCCATGCTGACCCAGAAGAATCAGTAAACTGTTAATTTTATTTCGTTGCAATGGCACATCTAAATAAAACATAAATTAAGGACTTTTAATTTTTTGACTAAGTACTTAAATCATTTACTATAGTTTGAGTCATTTTTCCACTATATAGAACATATATTATTAGCAACGAGTCTTTGAATTAGAAAAATAAACGATACACGCATAAAAAGAAATAACATATAGGTATTTAGTAATTGAGAAAATATGATAAGCCAAAATTCATGTGGTTTGAAATTGAAGATCTATTAATCTTGATTGATATAAAATAATATTATGATCTAAGTTTTTAATATTTTATAAATTGTTAATGGTCTTCAATAATTATAAAAAGATTAAGTTAACTCAGTCTATTCTAGTACAAAAAGGAATTATATTTATATTTTACTGTTATATCTGAAGAAAGTTAATAAACATTTTATTGGATATACAATATGTTAATCAACTGAGTGTATAATATAACATGACCCAAGATGAAATCTAAAAAAAAAAATATTATCCATTTATTTGTTAAAGAAGCCAAATATTAAGTTAAGGTATACTAAACAATAATTGTAGTCAGTACAGATTATTAATTATTATTATTATTATTTATTTATTTTTATTTATTGATTAATGCATTATAATCTTATCATATAATAAATAAATCAAATTATTTTTTTAATAACTAATAAATTATTTATAAATTTAATTTATTGTGTGCTGACAACATAATTTTTCAACAATGCTTACACTATCAATGACCAAAATAAATGTAAATGACTCGGTGCTAATATCTATTATTGCTTTGAAAGTTGAAACTATTACATGAGCAAGATATTGCTATAGTTTAATTTATTATAAACTAAGGTTATTTTATTTTTATAGGAGTTCAGATATTTCTTACTATTTTCCAACTGTAGTGATTCGTCTTTTTCCACAATAATTACATCAAGATCTGATTTATCCTTGGGTTCTGAATCAACAGATTGTATAGCTTCAGCTAAGAGTGCTAAGAATACTGTATCACCCGCAGACAGATCAGTTGCATTACGACTAAAATCAATAAATTAAAAAATTACAGTAAAAATCTTAGACTTAAATAGTTAAATATTAAAAATGAACATTAAATGAAAAATATAATAATTACCTAGAATACAAAGTTAAAAATTTTTGTCGAACCATTATGAGTATATGAACCCTAGAAAAGGCAGATTTTGTTTTCATTTTCTCAGCTGCTGTTTTAGCGGCTGTTAATGCAGCTGTAGAAAGTTCTGCACTGACAGTCAGTTGTTCAATGGCTTCAATCAATACACACTGTTCTTCACCGGAACGTTTTAACCAAACATCTAAAAGCTTAGAAACCAGAAAACGGCGACGGCGACTGTATTTCAATCTAAGACACAAAAGGCATATAATACAATCAATAGTATGTACACCTAATTTATTGATTTACATTATTTATATTTCAAACTTACAATGAAACATCAGAACCACAAATTCTTTTTATAAATAAAATTGATACACTAAGTACTTTTTGTTGCCAAGGCACCTCCTTGTCACCAATATATATGAACAAATGACCCAAGTACTGAAAATAAATAAAACATAATTTAAATATATACCAATACTTAACATGTATGTACCTACATATTTACTATTTATCCTAAGTATAACTAATATATTTACCTCATCGAAAACAATATTTGTTCCATTTTGACATTGCATTGAGGTATACCGATTTGAAAAATGACAATTCATAATTCTCTGAGATGTAACCATTGGTGAAAAAATCTGAAGTATTAAATCTGGATCAATTTTATCACAGCTTTCATTTTCATTCTTAAAAACATATGACAAAACACATTATAATATTTTATTGCAATAGTAAGAACATGTATTAAAATGCCTATTGTTCAAAAAAAAAAAAAAAATATATAATTAGGAAGAATTTGTTTAGTAATCATTTGTTGAACTACTTGAACTTAAATAAAAAAACATTTAAAATAAACTAATAAATAGGTAACCATTGAGAAAATGATTTAATACAGCAGGAATATTCTACATTAGCAATATCAAAAGAAAACTAAAGTACAACACTACTGTCTAGGCCCTAGGGCAACTGGTGAATGGCGGTCTAAACCCGCACCGTCAAAATACCTCAATTACACTGTGCAATTAATTTATTTTAAAGATTTGTCAAAACATTATTTTTGTCTGGGCGACTGGGCCTCATTTATTTATTACTTTGATCGTCTGAATTCTAGTAGAAATTACTTTTCAAACCCTGGACTAGGGTCTACATTGGCTAGGTACAAAACAAAACATATCAATACTAAATATATGTAGGGTAAAAGATATATACCTCAGTTGGTTTTATGAGGTCCTGCGAAATGCCGATTTTTCGAATGTGTTGGCAGAATTTCGTGTCGCATTTCATGAACACGATGTCGTTTAAATTATCAAACACCATAAGACACCGCATTGTAATTCGCCAACAGGAACGACAACCGGCTGAATAATATAGCAAAATATGGGCACTGGAAACTCCGCAACACACGTCAATGACAAGCACTCGTCTGTCGTCGACTGATCGCTGATGGGCTGACGAGTGATGACTGATGGGAAGACGTATGCCAAGTTGTTACTACATTTAGTGTCTGTTACATAACTTCAAAATAACATAATATTAATATTATCATACTGACATACTATATATACTTCTATACAAGATTAAGCGATAAAGATACCTGTTATCGGATTGGGTTACGTTCACGCTTGAAACCCACTCGATATCAATAAGGGAGTGCGCGCGCAGGTGTCCGGTCGCTGTGCGCCGTGGTTGGCGCCAGTCGGTGAGATCGAAGCCGGACAATCATGTCTTATCAGCGGCGGTAACCAGAATTTATTTCGTGGTGTGTACCGACTCGGTACGACATCATGGGTCCCACTGGAATCGACTGGACCCAGTCGATGATGGGTACCAGTCGTCGAAGGATCGTGAAATTTTTTTAACCGGATGTCCGTATTGTATATTATTCGTATTATAATACATACAGGTATTATTCGCTACCACCATATATAGTTGTAGGCTCGTAGAGGCCTCTCAGGTACACGACCGCAATGGGTCGGAGGATCTTTTCTTTCAGTGTGATTATTGGTTTTTATAATAATACACGTCCAGTAAAATTAATTTATAACGATAGAAACAATAAAATATTTTACACAATAGCGAAAGCATTATTATATTTAAGGCCATCAAAGCTGGATGAGTTCAGTTACGAATAAACAAGGCTGGGCAAGTTAACTAATTATTTTAACTCGTCAAGTTAGAAGTACATTTAGAAAAATATAAGTTAAATTTTAAGTTGTAAGTTGAAAGTAAGTTTGAAAAAAGTAACTTAACTTATATATATGTTACTTTTATTTTTTCATATATAAAATTGATTATCATAACTTTTTATTAAAGTTTAACCAATAACATAATATGCTGGAAATTTAAAAAAAATGTATGTAGTATTAATTACATAATTTAACTCGATAAGTTAAAATTACTTAAAAAATAAGAAACTCGCGTTAAGTTAAAGTTATTTATGAAAATAAAAGTAACTCATCATTAAATAATAATACTTATAACATTAATTTTTTTAACTCGTTAATGCCTAGTCTTGCGAATATGTAATAACATAATATATATGTATATTATGATGTTTGAATTCCCTTCAGGTACACGCACGATCAATGATTATTTTATCATAATTTATAAGTTGTAAGTTATAACTATAATTAACTATTTAACTAGCGCTCGCAGGTAAATACTAAATGCTAAATTTTTTGTTCTTACAACTTACTTTGAGAAAAGTCAAATACTCATATCCCCCTTCTTCAAAAAATATTGTGCACGACATTGACACATTTTATATACATATAATATTATGCATACACACACACACACACACACATATATATATATATGTTTTAATGTTTACATGTATACTTGAAGGAAAATTGCAGACCGTTGATTGCAATAATTTTATATAATTATATACATGAGTGGGTGGGTCCAAAAAAATCTTGTTATTAGGTACAATACTATTTAATTCAGACTTGTACAACACCGGAGACTAGACTACACAGAAGTTATCTAAAGCCTGCAAGTACTTGCCTACACTTAACATTTAAATGTAAATAGGTTGACGGTAGGTAACCCATGATTATCTACGTAAATATACATATATAGAGATGAAATGTGCAAATTCCATGTTTAAACACTAAACTGGGAATTTACAAGCCGTTTAAATAATAAATATAAATGGTATACATTCGAGCTGGATTTTAATTATTGTTTTGATCATTTAAAATTATTTTTCAGGTCATACCTTTGTCCCATTATAAGCTCCTAAAAGGTTTTTTCATTTAACTATTATTAATTTAAGGTTACGTCACAATCGTCACACTCACATATTATTATGTTGTCTCCGTTTTACTTACCAATATAATACAACATAGCAAATTTTCGTTTGCCGTAATCAACTTTATGTTGTTAACTTTAAACTAGAGTAAATCTAGCTATTATCAAACTTAAAGGTAATAATATTATCTAAAACATCTAGTAGACTTTTATTGATAATTTAATTTTTAAGTGAGTTATAGTTATGTATAAAGTATTAAAACTTTAAATGCTCGTAACTCACAATTAAAATTGTTAATAAATAATAATATATTAATAACAATTTATGAGATACTATGCATTAAGTTTTCAAGGTTTTTGTCAGAGTAAACATTTTGTATGGACAATAAAAAAAATTAAAATTCAATTGTCTATAAATATCACATACAAATAAATAATATTTAATTAAATTAAACCACGTAAAGAGAATAATAATATAAACACGTTTTGTTAAACATTTCGAGTTTTTACACTACAATTATTCGTTTAAAAATGTTTAACAAAATAATTAACAAAGTAATAAATTTTTGTTGAAAACTGGTTCAGCATAAAAATCTCTAAATTTCCTTTAATTTTATTTTGTTTTTCTTAATTAATAAAAGTACTTTTTTTACTTTTGAACTACTAACATTTATTAACAACTATAAATTTAATTCCAATGTTGAAAATCGTAGCATTTTTACAATCCCAAAGGCCAAAAGCCAAAAGGCGATTATATAAAAATAAGTTACATTATAGTGAAATCAACACATTTCATCGTTTCAATCAGAATCTATTATCTAGAATAGTGTAATATTTTAAAGTTCACTATTTATTTGTAATTACGATTAGACAGTCAAGCGCCAATGCTTTGTATTTGAGTCATTCCAGTGGTATTTTTTATGTATTCTATTTTTTTTTTTATTCTCCTTAGAAACAATTATTGAGTGAAAATGTGAAAACGTAATTAATTTATAATATAAGATATACACGCACTTACTTAATTGTTCACAATGAACAATAAATATTTGCTGTTTACTGTTTAGTATACATGTATTATAACTGTATAACATTATATTAATTGTTTAAGCAGCAGCCCGGGATTGTAATACTGGTGGACGGTGGTTCTTTAAGATTCTGAACGGAGTGAGGAATGTATTGATTTTACAATGATGTGTTATTTTTTGTGTCTGTGTACAGCATAATTAGTCGAAATAATGCTCCAATTTCAAACTTTGGGGGTGGTTTCCGATGTAAAAGTGAATATCCTTGGTTCTTTATAGACGTTAAAAGTAAACATTTTCCAACAGTTTTCAAAAAAAAATCGAGAAAAACAGAAAAAAAAAATGACGGAAAAACGGGAATTTTTACGCAAAACAAGTTTTCCACCAAATCGATTTTTTATATGGTTGTAATTCAAAAACCTATTACTGTAAATACTTGAAATTTTCACCAAATGTTTATGTCAGTGTTATCTATATAGGTA